>OY987220.1:21428488-21698488 GCA_963920805.1 Primula vulgaris
TAGAATTTTTGATGAAGTGAGGAACAATTATGGTTGAGAGAGAGGGGGGATGAATTTGATGATTTGTGAGAAGATAAGTTAATAATTAGAAGAAGAAATTAGAGAAGAAGAAATAGATGAAGAAATTATTTGTGACAGTCTGTAAATTAAAGAAGGAACAATAGAAGAAGAAGATGAAGGAGATATCAACACAACAAATAAAAATGGTTATACATTTTCTGATAAAGAGCAATCTTTGGTTCTCTATAAGGTAAAGAGTCAATTGCATAGTAAAATTCTGGGTATAAGTGAAATTGAGGAGATAGAAGAATTAAGAGTAGTAAGCAGTATCTCAACAGCTAAAGAAACAGTTGAAGAAGAAGAAATTTGGGAAGAAACTCTTACAAAAAGTCAGAAAAAGAAGCTAAAAAAGAAAGAAAGTGCTATAATAAAACAGCAACAACAGATGAGCTTAAGATCATCCTCTAATGTGGGGAAAAGAAAAAGGTATAATAAATGATTAAGGCCTTAATTTGGAATGTTAGAGGGCTAGGAAACAGAGCCACTTGTAGGAGACTCAAAAAACTTTGTATGGTGAATAAAATTCTGCTGCTAGTCTGTATAGAACCTATGGTGGGTTGTGATAAGCTAGATTACTATAAAAACAGGTTAGGGTTTGACTTTGCTATGGGTCATGGGGAAAATAAAATCTGGATCTTTTTCAACCAAGGCATAGAGATGAAGATGGTTAAGCAAATGGATCAATGTATGCATATGGAAATTAAATGTCAAAATAGTGTTATTTTCCTATCTTTGGTGTATGCAAAGTGTACAATGGGGGAAAGAATGGCTTTATGGGATTTTCTGAGGCAGAATTTCACTTTACATCCTTGGTTTGTAACAGGGGATTTTAATACAGTATCAAAAGAGGAAGACAAAGTAGGAGGTTTACCAATAAATATAAGAGCTGCTAATGAGTATTTACACTGTTTGGATGGTATTGGGGTCTCAGAATTAAAATATGTTGGTTCTAAGTTTACTTGGTGGAACAAAAGAAGTGGAGATGGTTCTATTTTTGAGAGAATTGATAAAGTTTGCTTAAACAATGCTGGTGCTAATCTTTTTACTAATGTTACTCTGGAGCATCTGAGTAAAACTAACTCTGATCATAGTCCACTTCTTCTAACACTAAAGTCAGACATTGATAATAATCCTAGAAGGTTTATTTTCCAAAAATTTTGGACAAAACATTCTGAATTTCTAAAGGTTGTTAGAATGAATTGGATTTTATTTAAAAAAGGGAATGCTTTATACTCTCTGGCGCATAATCTAAAGAATTTGAAGAAAGCTCTGATAATGTGGAATAAATGTACCTTTGGGAACATCTTTCAACAAGTGATTGATGCTGAGGATGAGTCTTTGAGGGTGGAAAAATTATTTGAAGATGATCCAAGTCCTGCAAATAGAGTTGTGTTAATGGAAGCAAAAGCTAAACTCAATTATAGGGTGAAAATAGAAGAAGGATTCTGGACTCAAAAAGCAAATCTAAAATGGGCTAAAGAAGGGGATGCCAATACTAAATTTTTCCATGGAGTTGTTAGAAAGAGAAGAAACAAAAGCATTATTACATCTATTTCTAATTCTCAAGGAGATATTTTAACAGGGAAAAAGGAAATACAAGATGAGGCAGTTAGTTTTTTCAGAAGTTTACTTGCTGCTAACATAATTCCCCAAAGTTATGTTTATAAAAGCTTGGAGTGTGTTACTAGGATGATTACAGAAGAAGACAATGTTCATCTCACTAAAGACCCAACTTATGAAGAAGTAAAGAATGCAATTTGGGAGTTAAACAAAAATAGCGCACCAGGCATTGATGGTTTTAATGGTCACTTTTTTACAGTGTGTTGGGATATTATCAGCACAGATATATTTCAAGCTGTCTTACAATTTTTCTCTGGAGCTACACTGCCAAAAGCTATGACTACAACAGTCATAACTCTTATTCCTAAAAAAAATGATCCAGATTCTTTTGCTGATTTTAGACCTATTAGTCTATGCACCTTTTTCAATAAAGTTATTTCTAAAATAATGAGTACTCGACTCTCAGATATTTTTCCCATTATCATCTCAGAAAATCAATGTGGTTTTGTCAAAAAAAGAGATATAATAGATAATATTCTACTTTCTCAAGAATTTATCTCAAATTTGGATAATAAAAGCAGTGGAAGCAGTATTGCTATAAAGCTGGATATGAAAAAAGCTTATGATAAAATTTCTTGGCATTTCTTGGTTTCTACTCTTAGAAAAATGGGTTTTTCAGAAATTTGGATAGATAGGGTTTGAAGACTTATCTCTGATAATGGAGTCACTGTTATGGTTAATGGTGCTTCTTCTGGTTTCTTCTCTCCAACAAATGGACTGAGGCAAGGTGATCCTCTTTCTTCAAGTCTCTTCATAATTTGTTCTGAAGTTCTGTCAAGGAACCTGAACAAGTTAGAATATAATAAAAGGTGGAAAGGTTTTAAAGCACCAGTTGGAAGCCCTATAATTACACATTTAGCATTTGCTGATGACCTAATTATTTTTTCAGCTGCTAATACAAGTTCAGTAAAATGTGTGAAAAGTGTGTTGGATATGTACAATAATGACTCAGGCCAGGAAATGAGTGTTGACAAGAGTTTTGTTTATATTTCTAAAGGTGTGTGCCAAAATCAGAAAGATACAGTGTGCAAGTTATTGAGTATTAGGTGTAAAAAACCTCCTTTCACTTATTTGGGTTGCAAAATTTATTCTGGAAGGAAAAAATGCATTATGTATCATGAATTAATTTTGAAAGTTCGAAAAAAGCTCTCTGGATGGAAGGTTCAGTTCTTAAATATGGGGGGAAAGTTGATTCTTATAAAGCATGTTTTAAATTCTATACCTATTTATACAATATCAGCAATGAATCCTCCTATCAAGGTTATAAAGGAAATAGAAAAGCTTTTGGCTAATTTTTTGTGGGGGGAAAAAGATGGAAAAAATAAGCACCATTGGGTAAAATGGACAAACATTTGTAGAACAGAGGAAGAAGATGGATTGGGTATTAGAAGTATAAGAGATATTGCTGATACATATTCCATGAAGTTGTGGTGGAAGTTTAGAACCTCAAATACTTTGTGGGCTAAATTTATGAAAGCTAAATACTGTAAAAATGCTCATCCTGTGGTGGCTAAAGGTAGGAAAGGTAATAATACTTGGAGGAGAATGCAGCTAGTAAGAGAAAAAGCAGAAGCAAGTATGCAATGGCTAGTTGGAGAGGGGAATATTTCTGTTAACCTAGATAATTGGCTGGGTTCAGGAAAAATAAATGATGACAATGTTGATAATGGATTAAGTGTCAAAGATTTGATGCAAGATGGAAGGTGGGATAGTCAAAGTATTATAGATTCAGTTCCTACTCATCTTAGGCATCTTTTTAAAGAAGACTTCAAAGCTAATAGATATGGTAAAGATGAAATTATTTGGAGCAAAGAGAAGATGGGAAACTTTAATTTTAAGTCTGCCTGGGAAATTACAAGAGTTAAGTATGATACTAATTGGTTTAATAAGTATAAATGGGATAAAGCCTTACCTCGGAAAATCACATGCTTTGTTTGGAAACTCTTCAATAATTCTCTACCTCTAGACTCTGCCATAAAAAAATTTGGAATTCAGTTAGCATCTAAGTGTGAATGTTGTGGTGTACAAGAAGAAGACAGAGAGCATCTATTTAGCTCAGGTAATATTGCAAAAGAAGTGTGGTTATATTTTGATGATTTGCTGGGCATTATAAATACAAATATTAGTATAAAGGGGAGGTTCTTACAGTGGTGGTCTACATCTAGAAGTGATAAAAATAGAATTAATTCCTTTTTGCTAAAGTTATTACCATCTATTATTGTTTGGGAAATTTGGAAAGCAAGGTGTAACTACAAATTCGACAATAAAGAGATGCAAACTACTGACATATGTACCCAAGTTAAAGAATTATTGTATTTATGTTCCAAAAATAATTTAATTTTCCCAAACACTTGGAATATAAATGATTCAGTAATTGAAGAACAGGTTGTAAAATTCAAAAAAACTTCTATAGTGAGATGGGTTACTCCTCCAACTGGGTATGTGAAAATCAATACTGATGGGTGCTATAAACCTTCTTCTAGTGGTGTGGGAGGATTAATAAGAAACTCTACAGGTAGTTTTCTCTATGGTTTTCAAGCTATGGTACAAAGTCAATCAGCTATAGAATCAGAAGCTAAAGCAATTCTTTTTATCTTACAATTAATGAATAATAATTCATTTATTTTGGAAACTGATTCGATTCAAATGGTTAATATTATTACAAAAAAGATAGCAACACCATGGCAAATTAGATCTATTGTGGATGAAATCAAGTTCAAGTTAGAGGGTAAAGACTACCTGATGAAGCATGTGGTAAGGGAGGCTAATTGCGCAGCAGATAACCTAGCAAACAGTGGCAGCAAAGAAGGATTTAGAGAATATGTCAATAAAGAAGAGCTAACAAAAAAATTGAGGAATATAATAGATTTGGAGGCTAAAGGGGTTCCAAATCTAAGGTATTGATGGGTGGATTGAAGTTTTTTTTTTTTTTTGAGTATAAAAATGGTGAATAAAGGAGATGACGAATTTCGGTGAAGAAGAAGAAGAGAGTCTCTCTCTCTACAGTGGCGTTTTCAATTCTCAGTGGAGAAATGGGGGAATTCTTACACGTATCCAGTGGCTTGGGTATTACATAAGCCAGTGTGATTTTAGTCCTTAAAGTTTCAGTTTATCTATAAAGTAGTTTGATAAGTTGTAAAGTTTAGCAATTAGTTTGATTAGTTTCATTTCTTGTAATTTTGGTGTCATACTTGTGATGCTATTCAATATTTTATTTCCATTAATCAATAAAAATGTGGGTTTTACCCCACAATTTATATAAAAAAAAAAGTTAATAATTAGATGACAGTTATTTTTCTTTTATTTCTCTTATAAAAGGTGTCTACTACTATTTTGTAATTTTGTAAATTAATAGAACTTTTTTATAAATAATTGTTTCAAGGCTTCATAATCTCTATTGACATAAAGTAATAGTATAGATATATATATTAATAATCATGTCCCATGAGTTGCGTGTGCGACGCGCAATGCAATCAAAATATAGAAAATAAGTGTCGTCATTATACAAATATGTGGATAATTAAAAAAAATAGTATAAGATAATAAGAGTTAAAAAAATATTTGGTTGTTAAAGAGTGATAAATAGTGTTATTAGTTATTAATTTTTATATTTTTTATGTGAGTATGGTATTATTGTAATTAATAAAAAAATATAGGAGTATTTTTGAAGAAAAAAAATGGTAAAATTTGGCAGTCTCAAAACTCTTGAATTGACTTATAATAATAGTATAAATAAATATGGGAAATGTTATATGAACATCATGAAAAACACCCAAGTAGACACTTTTTTTCAAAAACGCTCCAAATCAAGATTTGGCTAATGCAAATCTCCACGGTTTCACGACGGGAACACAAATATGCGTCTTGTTTTTTTTTCCGAGATGTATAATGACATGTTTTGAATTTTTAAATTTTACCATAATTTCAAAAACATGTCATTATACATCTCGGAAAAAAAAACAAGACACATATTTGTGTTCCCGTCGTGAAACCGGGGAGATTTGCATTAATCAAATCTTGATTTGGAGCGTTTTTGAAAAAAAGTGTCCACTTGGATGTTTTTCATAATGTCCATATATCCTCCCCCAATAAATATATATATATATATATATATATATATATATATATATATATATATATATATATATACATGTGAGGAGAGAGAAACAGATTGGATGCACTCTTGCCAGAGCTTCGATAGCGGCAAAGCTCCGATCAAGTCGGGGTGGCAGTAATGTGTATTATTTTAGAAAGAGAAAGTTAAATGGCTAAATGAGTGGAAACAAATTTTGAGAAATTTATATATATATATATATATACACGTAGGGGTACAAAATCCAAACTAATATTTTCTAAAACGTATCTCAACCTAATATAAAAGAATGATGTTACTAATTAATATTTTAAAATATTACCTCCCTCCAATTTATTGTGTACGTGTTGTGGTAGCTATATTTTACTGTGGGTCTCATTTCGGTACACATGTTGTTCCTAATCCGAATTAAGATTTTCTAAAACGTATCTCACCCAAATATAAAATATTGGTGGTACTAAAAGCTAATTAAGATGTTAAAGTGTTACCGGCCTTCAATTTATTGATATGTTGTGGTAGCTTTAGTTTATCGTGTATCTTGGTACACCTATTGCTCCTAAAAATCTGGGGTTGCTCCGTTTTTTGCTTTATTTAAAAATCCTTTGAATGACTTATTTTATATTCAACAAAACCTTGACGTTAATGGTGAAGAGAAGTATTAGACAAGTAGATAATAAAAAATCATGACGTTTAGTTAACCCTGCTTTGCTTGGAAAAAAAACACAATTTCAAGATTTAACCAAATAGATTGAACGTGACTTCGATTCGTAGCTAGCACGCCCCACATTTTTTATTCATTAGTACACTCTGCAGAAAAAAATTAATTTCTTGAGTTTCGAAAGGAAAAGACGTACACGCTTTTACAAAAGTTAATTAATCGCGTTATTGCAACAACAAAAAGTAGTGATATCCTTGGCACATATCAATCAAATCCAGAGTAACCTCACGACTTATTAATGAACTAAATTAACAATACGAGTCAAATCCACCCCTGTAAATATTACCAAACCTGCAGCATATATTTTCTATCAGTTTCACTCTCTGATCAGGGCTAAGGCAAAATAAATTTTGCAGTTAGATATGAGTTCTTAGATCTGTAACGTGAGGTAACTGCAGTTACATGACATTTGACATAGAACCCAACTTGAGTAAACAAAACAATGTACGTTAAAGCTCCAATCTAAATAAAAAAAACTAGTGTTCTTAAATTTTCAATAAATAAAACTAGGATGGCGGAGCTAACAGAACCCGTACCAGAATTATGTTACGACCCCATATTTTGGATAAATCTGTATTCTGAATGTAAATTAAAATAAAAATATTTATATGACAAAACATGCGGAAGCATTCGACAACACACTAGATAATAACACCAAACAGATCTTTAAGCGCCATGCCGATAATCACATCAAAGTCACTATTGGCCTAACCATAGCCAACGGTGCTCAAATGTGACAAAACAAAACAAAACAAAACATTTTTAGAAATTTCCACAAAAATCAACATGTTCAAATAACACGTGATAAATAAATGAAAGTCACCAATGCGATGTTTCAAAAATAAATTTAACAATGGTAATTATTTATATCCAACCCAGCTGACAATCCAAACTCAAATCATGCAGAAGAATAAATGAATAAACTGTTTTGCAACTAAACGAATAAACTAGCAATAAACGCTTATTAGGCCAACACGACTCAACTAAATAAAATAATTCCAACATGAATCAAAGTCTAGCGTGCGCACGATAACGCGTAATCGGATAACTGAGCCACAAGCATGCACTCTAAGCCTCGTCACGGTCTAAGTCAGCACATGTACATCGATCGGAAACAAAATGTACATAAAACAAAAAAAGGAGGTAAGAAAACAATCTCGCCTTAAAAGCGGCGCGTGCCACTAAACACGCACACACATTCCTAACATGGCAAATATACTATCATGACAATTAATGACACACGCAGTTACACAAAGATATAACAACATGAATAACTCACACACGCATGATTAAATGAATAGATAACAAAGATTAAATGAATTAATAACAATAATAAAAATTAGACTCAGCGATAAACAAACTCGGGATTGATCACATATGTACCCAATTTTAGAGTCACTGCTCTATGACCCAAACTGCAATGGTTCCCCACCCACACTCTAACACTACCATATGTGTCATAAATTGCACTACCCATATGGTACCGATATAGCTAATCCTTGCACAAGTTTCCGAGATCTCACTGTAAACTGACACAAGTCCTCCTTATAAACACTTGGTACTACAATCCCTAAAAGAAAGATAAAAAGACTCCAAAGGCTAAAACACGAAAACAGTATATATAAAAAAAGGAAAAAAAAACACACTTTATAATATTTTATGTAATTAGATATAAAAAAACAGTCACTTTGAACACATTACTTTTGTCACGGTATCACCACAAGAGTATACACAATATCACAACTTTAACGTTTTCCAGTACACTAAAAATAACATAATCACCATAAACAATCTAATAACCATAAATGTAATGATGCAACTGCCCGATAATATAATCACTATAATAACATACAACAATATTCGTTACCTACTGAACCTAGATTAACATGCAACAAACAACACACAAAACCCGCTTTTAAAGTAAAATCATATTTCTCCCAGTTACCGAAACAAACGAGAGCTCGTTTGTGAACCTCCAAACGAAGCCAAAAACCCGACAAAACAGAAACACCAGATCTGGACATCAACTTTATTACCCTTAAAACTGTCCCTAAATGCGATTAAAACAAGACACAGATCAATATAATTAATGTAAATTCAGATTAGGGTAAAATCTCTAAAACATGATTTTATAAAAGTGAAAATCAAATAAGCAGGCTTACATAGGCAGATAGTTCTCGAAGAGTAGGTTAATAAAATGTATTAGCCGAAATGTGGCTATCCTAAAACCCGATAAAACCACCACCACCGCCGTCTATACTCGCCGGACATGTCATCAGAGTGGGCCGCCAGTTCGCTGACTTCGGTCACTCTCTCTCTGTCCTGTCTTCTCTCTCTATCTCTCCGTTCTATTTATGTATTCGATATGTGTATGTATCTGTACATATATACGGCTGTGTATATATATTCCTTATTATATTGGAAATAATGATGTAAATGGAAATAGTTTGGTAAATCCTATTCTGACTAAACCAAATTATCACTCATGGAAAAGGGGATTTGAGATAGCTGTGGGATTTAGGAATAAATTTTTTTTTCTGAATGTGACTTTGCTTTGCCCTGGAGACAGTGACATAATGACTGCTAATTGGAACTAGTGTAATATGATTGTTATGGGTTGGATATTGAATTCTATAAATGGTGAAATATGCCAGTCTATAATGTACTATGACAGTGCTACTAAGATGTGGAAGGAATTATTTGAAAGATTTTCACAAGGAAATGACCCTACATTGTATGAGCTTTATTAGTAATTCTATTATATGACCCAATGGAAAATGTCTATATCTACTTATTTCATATAATTTGAGACAACTTGGAATGATATGAGTCTACTAAACCCCCTTCCTAGGTGTAGTTGTGGTGTTCTGGTTACTTGCAGTTGTGATTTTATGAGCAAGGCTATAGCCAGAGAGCATAAAATGTTCAAAATGGTCTTTCTTATGGGTCTGAATGAGACTTATTCTCATACTAGAGGTCAAATTATGTTGATGAGGCATATCCAACCTATTAATGAGCTATACTCAATGATAATGCAAGAGGAGAAACAGAGAAGTGTGAGTATTTATACGCAAGGTATAATTGAGAATATGAATTCTTCTATGGCATTGGCTACTCAATTTAAACCTGAAAAAGTGAACTATAGATCCACTGGGGTTAAGTGCTCTTACTACAATGGAAACCACCCTACAGATAAATGTTACAAGCTATTTGGGTATCCACCAGGTTGGAAAAACAAGACTGAGTTTAAAGGGGATAGGGGTATTCTAAAATCTTCCCCTTCTACTTATGCTAATCAAGTACTTGGTACTTCCATTGAAATCTCATCATCTTCTTCGCCAGTAACTCAAGATAAGTTTAAAACTTGTGTAGTTTCATACAAGCAAATATTAAGGGGGAGTCAAATACGCAGGCTTGTACAAGTGCATCAACTAGTCTTGAGTCATTATTTTCAAACCTCACTTACACTGGTATGACAAGTCTATCTATCTATCCTTTTATTAATGCAGTCTCTATGCATTCTAATTTAAATAATGATCCTTGGATTATTGACACTGGTGCTAGTGAGCACATGATAAATTCAGCAAAATATTATACATGATGTGATCATGACCGCTACACCGAGAGACGCATTGCAAGTTCCAATCGGACTAGTTACGAGAGCTAGAGCTAAAAGGTTCAAGGAAGCACTTAACGGGCTGTTGCAAGGTATGCGCGATGACGAGGGAAAGAACACGCTCGCGCGTAGAATAAACGAAGTCGATAGAAGCTTAAACACGGCCGTGACAAGTCCAAACGAAGCTCATTACTTTGTGAACCTGATTGGAGCTATTCAAGACACCACATTAAATGATAATTTCGTGGGTTTACATGCATGAACCAAAAGGGGACTGATTCTAGAATATTTAAATGCTACAACTCAAGGGAAATGTATTGGAGAAGTCTAAGCACTCATTTTTATGATACATTTCTGAATTTTAAAGTTATCTAGTAGTTAGAAAGTCATAGGTCTATTCTACATTAAACCTATGTTTAATTAATGTTTTCTTTACATTTTTCCAATTCTTGGAGGTTTGTTCCAAGTATAAATAGAGGTCAAATCAGATTGTAAAAATTAAGTTTTGATTAATATATTTAAGAGTTTTTCTATTTGGTTCTTCATTGAACTTTCCGAACTTATCAAGGGGTTACCTTGTGGCGTTCAAAACTGACTTATCAATCGGTATCCCGTAACCGTTTGTGGCGTCTTCATATACCAAGGTCTCACCTCTTTATAGGTGACGGGTCGCGGTTCTATACCAGCTACTCATACCAAGGTTCCCACCTCTTTATAGGTGACGGATCGCGGTATTTAGTTTGACTTTTATTTATTGTTATTTTTATCATTAATTTTATTCCGCATTTGTTCAAGAAACCTGATAGATAGGTCCACCCCTTGGTCGATCTTGTGTCACCTTGGTCGATCACGTATCATTTGGTATCAGAGCTTAGGCTCTATCAAGGTTTTAAGTGTCTTGTTATTTTTTGTTTTCATTAAAAAAGAAAATTATTTCAAAAAAAAAAACTGATTTGTTAAGTTTATATTGAAAGGTTGTCAAAAAAAAAAAAAAAAAAGTCATTTCTATTTCTTGTTGAGTCTTGTTATCCTCATTAATATATATAAAAAAAAAAGAGAAGAATCAAAAAGAGCACACAAAAAAAAAAGTGTCAAACAAAAAAAATAAAATATAAAGGGATCCAAAAAGAGCACAAAAATATATATATATATATATATATATATATAAGTGCCAACGAAAGAGGATTGTCTAATTGTCGTTTCAAGTACTTGTGTCTATTGTTAAAATTCTGATTTTTTAGGTGTGTCACTTCATTCTATAAAACGTTTGTTCGTATTACCAACTCTTAAACGCTACAAGTAAACGTCTTGTGGTAAGTTCATAGAGAACCTATAGAGGAAACGACGAGTGGGTAAGGTTGAGCGAGTGAGAACATATTTGAGTGGAAAAAGGCAGAGTGTGTGAGATTAATAGAGGGTAAAAGCCAATCGAGTGATACACGAGTGACGAGTGAACAATTACAAGCGATACACGTGAGGGAGTGCGTGTGAATTTAAATTTTTGCTTCTAATACTTTATTTGCAGTGACGTTCATCTCGAATGGGTTCGGAGGAGGCGACACAAGGTTACAAATGGAGGCGATGATGGGAGAAATGCGAAGGTTGTTTGCGGCTGAGTTCGAGCAAATAAACGAACGAATCGACGAAATACAAAATAACCATAACGATCATCCGCGAAATAATCACAATGGCGGCGATGGAGAAGAGGCAGAAGAAGATGATCGGGCGTCGGACGTTACTATGCCCAGGGCTAATAATCGACATAGAAATCGGCGAGGTAGAAATGGAGATAGGGTTGATGACAACATGAGTTGTATTAAAATGAAAATTCCAGCGTTCCAAGGGAAAAACGATCCGGAGTTATATTTGGAGTGGGAAAAGAAGATGGAGATGGTGTTCGAATGTCATAACTATTCAGAACTAAACAAAGTAAGGATAGCAGCCGTTGAGTTCACCGATTACGCTATCGTTTGGTGGGATCAATTGGTTACTAATCGAAGGAGGAATAGAGAGAGACCGATCGAAACGTGGGCTGAGATGAAAGCTATTATGAAGAAATGGTTCGTTCCTAGTCATTACTATAGGGACTTATATCGACGGTTACAAGGAATCACCCAAGGATCTAAAAGTGTTGATGATTATCATAAAGAAATGGAGATAGCGATGATTCGGGCTGATATCGATGAAGATAGGGAGGCTACTATGGCTCGTTTTCTAAACGGTTTAAACAAGGAGATTGCTAACGTAGTAGAGTTACAACACTATGTGGAGTTAGAAGATATGGTACATATGGCTATCAAAGTAGAGAGACAATTGAAGGCGAAGAGTTCCACACGAATAGGACAAAAATCTGGTTCAACTTCATGGAACCAAAACTGGAATAAAAAGGAGGAAAAGACCTATTCGAAACCTAAAACCGAAACGCCGAAGGATACGAAGGATAAAGCTACATCGAGTCAAGATAAATCTGAATCGAGAACTTCTAGAAATTGAGATGTACAATGTTTTAAATGTTTAGGGAGGGGACATTATGCTAGTGATTGTCCGAACCGAAGGGCTATGATTATGAGGGAAGATGGTTAGATTGAATCGAAAGGCGAATCTGAACATAGCAAAGACGAAGACGATAACGAGCAAGAACATCCGGTCGATGGGGTGGTATTAGTTGCTAAGAAGGCGTTAAATGTTCAGCTTAAGGAAGACGACGAGGAGATACAACGCGAGAACATCTTTCATACTAGATGTCACGTTAGCGATAAGGTGTGTAGTATGATTATTGACGGTGGGAGTTGTGTCAATGTTGCTAGTAGCATTATGGTGGAGAAACTGAATTTAAAAACATCCAAACATCCGAAACGTTACAAATTACAATGGTTGACCGATTGTGGCGAGGTTAGGGTTCTAAAACAGGTGTTAGTTTCATTCTCAATAGGGAGGTATAAGGATGAAGTGTTGTGTGACGTAGTTCCTATGCAAGCGGGGCATATTCTGTTAGGAAGGCCATGGCAATTTGATAGAAGAGTAACACACAATGGCTATACGAATCGATACTCTTTTGTATTTAATGCAAAACCGATTACACTCGTTCCATTAACTCCAAGGCAGGTGTATGACGACCAAGTGAGAATGAAAGAGAGTGAAAAAAAATATGAGAGTGAAAAGAAAGAGAATGAAAAGAAAAGGGGTGAAAAGAATGAGAGTTCAAAAAAATCAGATGTAAGGGAGAGAAAAAAAGTGAGTATATATGCGAGAGAAAGCGAGGTTAAAAAGGCTTTGTTTCAAAATCAGCCAATGATTGTACTCTTGTACAAGGAGGCTTGTTTAAACGCTAACAAAACTACTTTGCCTAGTGTTTTTCTATCTCTTTATAGGATTTCAAGGACATATTTCCCGAGGAGGTACCGAATGGCTTACCACCAATAAGGGGAATTGAACATCAAATCGAATTCGTGCCGGGAGCATCAATTCCAAACCGACCAGCCTATCGAAGCAATCCCGAAGAGACTAAGGAGCTACAAAAGCAGGTAGGAGAGCTTATGGAAAAGGGGTACATACAAGAGAGCATGAGTCCGTGTGCGGTACCGGTGTTACTTGTTCCAAAGAAGGATGTGACTTGGCGAATGTGCGTAGATTGTCGCACGATTAATAACATCACTGTAATGTATCACCATACCTAGATTAGATGATATGCTTGATGAGTTGCATGGTTCCTCTATTTTTAGTAAAATTGATCTTAAAAGTGAATACCATCAAATTAGGATGAAAGAAGGAGACGAATGGAAAACAGCCTTTAAAACTAAGTATGGCTTATACGAGTGGTTAGTTATGCCGTTTGGTTTAACAAATGCACCTAGTACTTTCATGAGGCTAATGAATCACGTCTTAAGAATGTTTATTGGCAGGTTTGTAGTGGTTTACTTCGACGATATTCTAATCTATAGCAAAAACTTAGATGACCATGTTGAGCATTTGAAACTTGTTTTTAAGTGTCTTAAGAAAAGAAAAGTTATTTGCTAATATGTCTAAATGCGAATTCTGTACGGAAAAACTTGTATTTCTTGGATATATTGTTAGTGCTAAAGGAATTGAAGTAGACGAAGAAAAGATTAAGGCAATTAAAGATTGGCCTGTTCCTAAAAGTGTTTTTGAAGTGAGAAGTTTTCATGGCTTGGCTAGTTTTTATAGGAGGTTTGTTAAAGATTTCAGTAGCTTAGCCGCACCTATGACCGAAGTTATTAAAAAAATGTTGGTTTTAAATGGGGAGATGAACAAGAAACAAGTTTCAATTTAATAAAGGATAAACTTATTAACGCACATTTGCTAACTCTCCCCGACTTTACTAAAACTTTCGAAATTGAGTGTGATGCCTCAGGAATAGGTATTGGAGCTGTTCTTAGACAAGGAGGACGTCCCGTGGCATATTTTAGCGAGAAACTAAGTGGGGCACCCCTTAACTATCCAACTTATGACAAGGAGCTTTACGGATTAGTGCGCGCGTTAGAAACTTGGCAACATTATCTTTGGCCGAAGGAATTTGTGATTCACACCGATCATGATTCGTTGAAACACTTGAGGAGTCAACATAAGCTGAACAAGAGACATGCCAAGTGGGTAGAGTTCATCGAAACATTTCCTTTTGTAATCAAGTACAAGAAAGGTAAGGAGAATGTTGTGGCTGATGCGCTTTCGAGAAGGTATACATTACTCTCAACTCTAGATTCAAAATTACTTGGTTTTGAGTGCATTAAGGATTTATATATTAATGATTCTGATTTCAAAAATGTTTTTGAAGCATGTGAGAAAACTGGGTTTGAAAAGTTTTATAGGCATAATGGATTTTTGTTTCGAGGAAATAGGCTATGTGTGCCTAATTGTTCTTTAAGAGAATTACTAGTTAAAGAAGCACATGGTGGGGGTTTAATGGGGCATTTTGGTATAACTAAAACTCTTGATATTTTACAAGAACATTTCTTTTGGCCTCATTTAAAACGAGATGTCGAACGAATTTGCGAAAGATGTATAACTTGTAAACAAGCTAAATCTAAAGTTAAACCTCATGGTTTGTATATGCCATTGCCTATACCTAGTGAACCTTGGATTGACATTTCTATGGACTTTGTGCTAGGTTTACCGAGATCTAAAAGAGGCATGGATTCTTTCTTTGTTGTCGTTGATAGATTTTCTAAAATGGCACATTTTATTCCTTGTAATAAAACAAACGATGCTTCACGAATTGCTGATTTGTTCTTTAAAGAAATTGTACGTTTGCATGGCATGCCAAGGACTATTGTTTCTGATAGGGATACCAAATTCTTAAGCTACTTTTGGAAAACTTTGTGGTGTAAGTTAGGAACTAAGCTTTTATTTTCAACTACTTGTCACCCCCAAACAGATGGTCAAACCGAAGTAGTTAATCGAACCTTAACAACTCTGTTGCGTACCATAATTCAAAAGAATTTAAAAACTTGGGAAGAATGTTTGCCATATGTTGAGTTTGCTTATAATCGAAGTGTACATTCAGCTACTAAATTTTCACCTTTTGAAATTGTTTATGGTTTTACTCCTTTAACACCTTTGGATTTGACTCCATTACCAATGGGTGAGCGTACTAATTTAGATGGAAAAAAGAAGGCTGAGTTTGTCAAGTAAATTCATGAAAAAGCAAAGAAAAATATTGAGAGGAGGACCGAACAATATGCTATCCAGACCAACAAGGGTCGTAAGAAAGTTGTGTTCGAACCAGGTGATTGGGTTTGGGTTCATATGAGGAAGGAGAGGTTTCCCGTTCAAAGGAGATCGAAGTTACTTCCTAGGGGAGACGGACCATTCCAAGTGGTCGAAAGTATCAATGATAATGCTTATAAATTAGATCTTCCAGGTGAGTATAGTGTAAGCGCTAGTTTTATTGTTTCTGACTTATCTCCTTTTGATGTAGGTGACGATTTGAGGACAAGTCCTTTTCAAGAGGGAGGAGATGATGTGATCATGACCGCTACACCGAGACACGCATTGCAAGTTCCAATCGGACCAGTTACGGGAGCTAGAGCTAAAAGGTTCAAGGAAGCGCTTAACGGGCTGTTGCAAGATATGCGTGATGACGAGGGAAAAACGCTCTTGTGCGTAGAATAAACGAAGCCGATAGAAGCTTAAACACGGCCGTGACAAGTCCAAACGAAGCTCATTACTTTGTGAACCTGATTGGAGTTATTCAAGACACCACATTAAATGATAATTTCGTGGGTTTACATGCATGAACCAAAAGGGGACTGATTCTAGAAGATTTAAATGCTACAACTCAAGGGGAATGTATTGGAGAAGTCTAAGCACTCATTTTTATGATACATTTCTGAATTTTAAAGTTATCTAGTAGTTAGAAAGTCATAGGTCTATTCTACATTGAACCTTTGTTTAATTAATGTTTTCTTTAGGTTTTTCCAATTCTTGGAGGCTTGTTCCAAGTATAAATAGAGGTCAAATCAGATTGTAAAAATTAAGTTTTGATTAATATATTTAAGAGTTTTTCTCTTTGGTTCTTCATTGAACTTTCCGAACTTATCAAGGGGTTAACTTGTGGCGTTCAAAAGTGACTTATCAATCGGTATCCCGCAACCGTTTGTGGCGTCTTCACATACCAAGGTTCTCACCTCTTTATAGGTGATGGGTCGTGGTTCCATACCAGCTACTCATACCAAGGTTCCCACCTCTTTATAGGTGATGGGTCGCGGTCTTTAGTTTGGCTTTTATTTATTGTTATTTTTATCATTAATTTTATTCCGCATTTGTTCAAGAAACCTGATAGATAGGTCCACTCCTTGGTCGATCTTGTGTCACCTTGGTCGATCACGCATCAATACATCTCCACCTAAAAGTATTAAATCTCTGGTTAATCTACCAAATAGGCACACTGCTGAAGTCACTCATGAGGGAAAAGTGCTTTTTAAGTCAGGATTAGAGTTGAATAATGTGTTATGTGTACCTAACTTCACATTCAACTTATTCTCTGTTGGGCAACTTACCAAATCTTCTTGTTGCAAATTGACTTTGTTTGCCACATATTGTGATATACATGACCTGACTTCTTTGAAGATGATCGGGAATGCTAAAGTACAACATGGTTTCTATCTTTTACAAAATTCTAAAGTGGCTCTCCATTCTCCTGTGATAAAATTCTCTCTAATAAAGATGATGTTCATGTACATAGTATTTCTTTTTCTAATAATGTTACTTCAGATATTTGATATTTTAAACTAGGTCACCCATATGTATAAAGTTTTAGTAGAATAAAGACTCTTGTTCCTTCTCTATCAGCTATAAATCATGTAAAACCTTGCGATGCTTGCCATATGGCCAAACAACACAGGCTTTCTTTTCCTGATAGTTCTATTAAGTCTAAAGAGACATTTGAATTGCATCATTGTGACCTATGGGGACCATATGATGTAATGTCTTTTGGAGGTTATCAATATTTTCTTACAATAGTTGATGATTTCTCAAGAACTACTTGAGCTTTTTCTGCTAAAAAGGAAAGATGCGACTGGTTCTATTCTACTCAGTTTCTATAATATGGTACAAAATCAGTTCAAAAATAATATCAAGATAATTAGAACTGATCAAGGTACAGAATTTCACCTCTTCTCCTTTTATGCTTCTAAAGGAATTATTCATCAGTCTAGTTATGCTTCTACTCCACAACAAAATGGAGTTGTAGATCGTAAGCATCAACACTTATTAAATGTGACTAGATCACTGAGATTTCAATCTAATGTACCACCCAAATTCTGGGGTGAAAGTGTCCTTACAGTAGCATATTTGATAAATTGGTTGCCTAGTATTTTTCTTGCTTATAAAAATCCTTATGAAATCTTGTTTGGATCTATACATTCTTATGATCATCTTAGAACTGTTGGTTGTCTATGCTATGCTGGCACCTTACCTGTTCATAGGACTAAATTTGATCCTAGAGCCAAAAAATATGTGTTTCTGGGCTATGCTTATGCTATCAAAGGCTATAAGGTTTATGATTTTTCTACTCACACACTCATTATTTCAAGAGATTTGGTGTTTTATGAGCATATTTTTCCTTACTCTTTATCTTATTCCCCACCAAATATGCATTATTTTCCTATATCCACTTCAGAAAAGTTGCCAAAAACTACATCTTCTTCTTCTACAGCTTCACCTGAGAATATAGCACCTTCTACTTCTCCACCAAGAAGGTCTGCTAGACCAGTAAATACTCCTTCCTATTTACAAAATTATCACTGCCAATTGGCTACTTCTACCTATTTACATGATATTCTTAATAAACACTCTCTGCTGTATCTAAACGTATGACTTATAAGCAAGCTTCCTTAGATACTAAGTGGCAAAAGGCAATGCAAAATGAGATTAAAGCTTTAGAAGGAAATAAGACCTGCTTATTGACGACATTGCCACCTGATAAAACAGCCATTCGCTGTAAATGGATTTTTAAGATTAAATACAATTCTGATGGGTCTATAGATAGATATAAAGCTAGACTAGTAGCTAAAGGATATACACAACTTGATGGTATTGATTTTGAAGCCATTTTTTCTCCAGTAGCTAAGATGACCACATTGAGATGCTTGATTGCTCGCAGCAGCAAATAGTTGGTTTTTAGCTCAATTAGACGTTCATAATGCCTTCTTATATGGAGATTTAAATGAGGAAGTTTATATGCAGCCACCATCTGGTTTTGCTTTACCAAATCCTACATTGGTTTGTAAGCTTAAAAAGTCTTTATATGGTCTCAAACAAGCCAGTCGGCAATGGTTCTCTAAGTTTAGTACTTCACTTTTGGCTCATGGTTTTGTACAATCTGAGTGTGATCACTCTTTATTCATCTTGAAAAAAGGATCTCACTCTCTTTATGTCCTTGTGTATGTAGATGATATAATAATAGCTAGTTCATATAATTCCTTGGTGGATTCTGTCAATCTATATTTGGAAACTCAATTTCATATTAAGGATTTGGGTCAACTGAAAAATTTTCTGGGTCTAGAAATTGCAAGATCTAAAGTTGGCATCACTGTTTCTCAAAGAAAGTATTCTCTTGAGCTATTAGAGGGAGCAGGGTAATTGAATGCCAAAACCTTTGGCCTTACCTATAGATCCAAATCTAAAGTTAAGTTTCAATGATGGATCTCCTTTATCTGGTGTAAAAAAATATAGAAGAATTATTGGTCAATTGCTCTACTTGACTATTACTAGACCAGATTTGAGTTACTCTGTTCAGGTTCTATGCCAATTTCTGGCTTTACCCTTATGTATTTACCATTAGAAATGCAGCGATACCTTAGAGGTCTTGGAAAGACCATATTGGCTACTTATACGAACTGCTCAGATCTGCTCGTGCTCTATGAGATGACTAGGGAGCGTATATGGCTACAAGCTCGTATCAACCATTCATATCTCTGACTTACGATCAACATGAAGCATTTGTGCTATCATCAAGCAAAGGAGACATGATTTAATCAAATCAAATTCCACAAATTATATCTTGTCAAATACATTTCTTCACGTATGAAGAGCAGGAGCATCCCATTGAATTCTCATTTCTATTATATTATTGCACACAGTTATGTGCAAATAAGAGGATATGTTCGTACTTGTTGGGTACTTAGAATACAAACTACATGTACCCAGTCATCTACAAGTGAATAGAAGTATCATAGCGATTGCGTATTTGTCTTGGATGACTACTTAGCCGAAATCCGGACATCTAGGTGTATGCAAGTGAAAAGAAGTATCCTGATGAATGCTTGTGCTGATTAACACTTGTGAGTGTACTCATTTTTCCTTAAACCAAGTGTTTGTCCCACTAGGTTTACCTTGGTCAGGTTCTAACGAGTCACAGTCAACCACACCTTCACTAAGGTTTTCGTAAGCTATTCGACTTGCTTGATATATTTTATGTTCAAGATAAATCCTAGCACCATGTCGTGTCCAAGTGAGATGGAGCATGCACGTGTACTCTTTTTGTTCTTTAATGAGATGCGATTCACACCATCACTAAGAATTGCCAAAATAAGGGGTAGTATACTTCTAACCATCGTGCACTCTTTTGTCATTCGATTAAAGGTTTGTCCCATAAGGTTTATCTAACAAGGTTTTAATAAGAAACACCGTGTATGGTTTTTTTTCCCGCTACTACTGACAGTTGTGTACTCTTTTGTACTTCGATCAAGTTTTTTCTCTAACAAGGTTTTTATCCTCTCTTTCATTAGGAAAAATACCTAATTTGTACAATATACTAAGAGTTTTTAACGATCGCTACCCTCTACTACAAAAATTTCCAATTTTGTCCATCCACTATTGAAATCAAACTGATTAAGTTATAAGGTTAAGCTTAACAGGTTACATTAACATGTTAAGTTTTTGCTTTTACAAACTTTTTGTGCATGGGCTCGTTGAGCTTCATTGGGCTTGGCCCAAACTTCATTTCTTAAGTATTTGGGATGATTTTAACAATTTTTTTTAAAAAAAATCACTTTGGTATGCATTCGGGTTGCTCTTTCCGTCCAAGTTTTGTTTTTGTGGTAATTCCAAGTTTTTCCTACAAAAATGAATATAAATGCGAATTAACTAAAAAAATGCATATTTTAAAAGTTAATGCTTAACAAGTCAAATAATAGCAAAACTAGTCTAATAATAATCAAAATAACCCATATTACCATTTCGTGGTCCAAGTAGCCACCATCATATAAGCAATGTTGTCTATTTGGCACAATTTCCGAGGAGTTCACTCATCTTGGCACTAGTTCTTGTTAATCACGCTTAAGTTTGGAGTTCATTCACCGCGTTATGCGGTATAGCATGACTTTAAAATGGCTTTATGATTAAAGACACGTCTTTAACATTCTATATTATATATGTACTCATGTACCTAAGTGATATGGGACTGACGTACACCCACTTTAGCACAGAATTTCTCTTTGAAAATTTGGGTAATCATAATATTACTTCGCCTATAGACACTGACTAGACAATGGGAATATTTTTTTACATTTCATCTAAATTATGTGGGATGTGTACTGCATTCTATTTGTTTGGATTAATTAATTTTTTTTGTTCATCGTAGTTTGATTGTGTTTGGTTACCTTATGGTTTTTTTGGTATGTTTATATATTTGTTTTTTTATATGTGATTGGCAAATGTGTTTGACTGTCATAAAAATCAATACATGTTGGTTTTAAAAATCAACATTTTTTTGAAAACTCCTGTATATGTGTTTGTTTGGAAAAAGAATGTTGGTTTTGAAAATGTATATGGTATACATTTTCAAAATTATAATTTTATGTGATTATTTGGTTTGATTTGCTATTTTTGTATTCAAATTGCAGGTTTTATTAGGAAATCGTAACTCACCATCATAGTTCATAACTATGGGTTACAATTTTGACCTAGAAAAAGTGAATAACTCATTGTATAGAAGTGATGAGCTACGATTTATGCAGCTTTAAGATATCTGAGCTTGGAAAAAGATCTAACCATAATAAAAAGCCGCAAATAAATTATAACCGAACTATTTTTCTAGTGATTGGACATTTTAAGTATAAAGAAAATACCAAAAAAATAATACTTTTCAAAACTTATTCTAAAAAACACATCTCAAAACTTTTCATTACATTTATTATACGTCAGCAGAAATTTAATAAAACTATGGAAAAATGAAAATTTAGTACATATTTAGAAACTTATTTATAAAAAACACGGTTATTTTGAACTTGATAACTGTTTTAAAAAAATACATATTTTGTGAAGTTATTTACAGATAGATACATATGTCGTTAAAAAATCCAAAAAAAAATTTAAATTTTAAAAAATTAAAAATCAAAATTTGAAAAACCAAACTTTTAAAAAATATATTTTTTATACAAAAAATATGTATGATTCTGTGTGATCTTATCTTATTCTGTTTAATCTTTTATGTGTAATCCTGTTTGATCATTTTTAATATGTCCAATCATGTATGTCTAATCATGTTTGATACTATATATAATTTTTTTAATTTTTTTTTATATATTTTATTATTTTTTATCACATATATAACTCATTGTAAATAGTTATACGCAATTACATATGAATTACTAGGGAATAGTCGTTCTATATGACTGTTTCACAACCCGTTTATATTAAAAAGTGTCAAATAAATTAACAAAATTAAACTTTTATGAATATTTAATTTTAATATAAGCCAATTCAGATTTATATATTTTGATTTTGATTTTTAATATATAATACAATTTATTTTTAATTTATCAATTTATTAAAAATATAAAACAATGTTAAGTGATTAAGTTTAGAGGTGCACTTATTGCACTACAGTATTTCTGAATCAACGCGCAGACCGTAGATATAATCTACGGTCTGGATCATTTAACACAGACCGTAGATATAATCTACGGTTTGGATTAAATGATCCAGACCGTAGATTATATCTACGGTCTGTGTAATTTTTTTGAAAATTACACAGTCAGTCCCTGCTTTTCAAAATTACACAGTCAGTCCCTGCAAAAATTACACAGACACCTGGAAAAAACAGAAAGTTACGGATTTTTTAAAAAAAAATAAATTTTATTCTACACTCTCTCTCTTTCTCTCAAAAACCCCCAATTTTCAACCCAAAAAATCACCCAAATCAATCAACCACATTAACTATCAACTTTATTAACAAAAAACCCCCAAATCATCAATCAAACTTATCCATAATTCAAGGGTATATCTTTTATTCTCTAATTTATTATGTATTTTGTGTAATTTAAATTTGTAAAATAGGAAAAAATATATAAAATATGCAAATCCATAATTCACTTAGCTATATATCATTGTTTGTTATTTGTTTATATTAATTATAGAAATTTTAATAATTGTTGATATTTGTCCCATTTTTGCATGTTTTTTTATTTTTTGTAATTTTAATTTGTAAAATAGGAAAAAATATATAAAATATGCAAAACCATAATTCACTTAGCTATATATAATTGTTTGTTGTTTGTTTATATTAATTATAGAAATTTTAATAATTGTTGATATTTGTCCCATTTTTGCATGTTTTTTTATTTTGTTTGGTTAATTTGAATTGTTTATGAAAAAATGTGTGTTTGGTTATGATTAAAAAATTGAGTTATTATTGTTTGGTTTATGAAAAAATGTGTGTTTGGTTATGATTAAAAAATTGAATTATTATTGTTTGGTTTATGAAAAAATGTGTGTTTTGTTATCATTAAAAAATTGAATTATTATTGTTTGGTTTATGAAAAAATGTGTGTTTGGTTATCATTAAAAAATTGAATTATTATTGTTTGGTTTATGAAAAAATGTGTGTTTGGTTATCATTAAAAAATTGAATTATTATTGTTTGGTTTATGAAAAAATGTGTGTTTGGTTATCATTAAAAAATTGAATTATTATTGTTTGGTTTATGAAAAAATGTGTGTTTGGTTATCATTAAAAAATTGAATTATTATTGTTTGGTTTATGAAAAAATGTGTGTTTGGTTATCATTAAAAAATTGAATTATTATTGTTTGGTTTATGAAAAAATGTGTGTTTGGTTATCATTAATTGGTTATAATTGAGTTATCATTGTTTGGTTATCATTGAGTTATCATTGTTTGGTTATCATTAATTGGTTATGTTATCATTTTTTTGGTTATCATTAATTGAGTTATATTTGGTTATCATAGTTAGGATGACAGACCCAGGTCCACAGATTAAAGGGAGGTTGGGTATTTTACGACAGACTGGTCACATTTCTAGTCAGACTTGGGATGCGGGCAGAGAAGCGGGTAGAGGAGATGCCAATAAGATTAGGGTTTATAATTATAGTTGGCAGATACCGACGCCTGAAAGGGTAGTTCAAAATATCATTAGGGCTGGTTTTTACGGTATTTACAGTATAGGTAATTATACCGTAGACCGAGGGTTGATTACAGCCTTAGTTGATAGGTGGCGTGATGAGTCGCACACGTTCCATTTTGTCGGGGGAGAGTTGGGGATATCTTTACAGGATGTAGAGATTATGCTCGGTCTGAGGGTGGATGGTCTTGCTGTGACCCGGTCGGAGCGGAATGACACGAAGGCGAGCAGGTTGGCTATGATGGAGAGTTTGTTGGGTGTTAGGCCGGCTGACAATCAAGTCGATCTAAACTGTCTGACAGTTAGACTTGATTGGATGTTGCAGACCTTCGGTGAATTACCCCCCAACCCTAGTGAGGAGCGTTTACTATATCAGTCTAGGGCTGCCATGCTATTATTACTGGCTGCACATGTGTTTTCGGATAAGAGCAGTGATCAGATTCCACTCTGGCCTCTGCCATTTCTGGAGGATTTTGACACATGTGCTGAGTATAGTTGGGGATCAGCTCTTCTGGCCTGGTTAGAGGCTAATCTATGCAGGGTGGTACGTTGTAAGACAACCGGAGTAAGCGGGGCGGTGATGTTTCTGGATATGTGGGCGATTACCAGACTACTGCCGGTTAGACCGTGTGAAGAGCTGCCGGAAGATGTCGAGCCACCGGAGGGCTGGCCTAGGTTCCCCCTCGGTTACAGGTATGATATTTATTTAGTTTTTGAATTTACTTTTTTTTTTATTGTGTCATCTATCATTTACTTTAGCTGCCGGTTATATTTATTGTTTATCGGTTTTTGTTCGTATATTACAGATGGAAGATGTGGAGGCAAACTAACCTTACGCCATATGTCTACGGACATAATGTGGTCCACATACGTGACCAGTTTGACAATATGTCGCCTGAACAGGTAAATTTTAATTTTCGTATTACATGTAACTTACGTATTATATGTTGTATATGTTTGCATTGGTCTTATCTTCGCAGAATTTATTACTCGTCTATTTTTAAACCATTGTTTATATATTCTAATTTGATGATTACAGATAGTGTGGCAACCTTACGGGGATCTCAATCAGTATCCAGAATACTGCACGCGGGGCCGGTATATGTGGCATTGTTCTGTGCCTCTCATTTGTAATGAGAAGATTGAGTACCACCCCGCGGACAGGTTCATGAGGCAGTTCGGTTTTGTGCAGCGGGTCCCTACGTATATTTGGAAACCAAGACAGGGTCACGGCAAGGATAGAAGATATGGGACTGGGCAAAAACACGACTGGCCTTTACTAACCGGAGAATTTATAGCCGTGTGGAATGACCGCCACACCCGTCTTATTAACGGCGAATATGGCACGGGGACGTCGCCGGGTTACATGAAATGGTATAGAGAGCGGACCCGCATCTTCATAAACCCACCTGAACTTGCCCCGCCCCCTCACGGTTTCCGGGAGAATACGGGTGTCTTCCATAAAATGGTAACTACTAAATCGTTTTTTACTAATAAATCGTTACTTCTTTTTATGTATATTTCAATACTAATAAATCGTTTTTTATTGTTTTTTTTTTACAGAAAGCGATGTTGCGCCGCAGTTTCAAATCGTTCAAACGGGCGAAAAATGAGAACGGACGTGGACTTACTACGTAAGGAGTTCGCTGAAATGGGTATGAATCCGTATGGGTCAGCTGATGAACAGTCGGAGGGGGATGATGACGACGACGACGACGACGACGGTGATGACGACCTACGTTACGACCCACGAACTTACACTAGGGCTTCAAGTTGTCGGCGTCCCGACGAAAGAGGCGAATCTAGTAGCGGGGGTAGAAGATCGACTGGAGGTCGACACCCGACTACAGATCAGGGTCCGGGTCCGAGTTCAAGCAGTCATCGTCGTCGTTCTTCTTTTGCTGGGTCGGACTACGTTCAGACCGATGTTCCGTTCGAGCATCATCCTAGTCATCAGTCCACCGACAGTTGGAGTCGGGGGTTGACGATTACATCCCACGAGCGTGCGCCGCATCCAGAATCGCAGCAGCGACAAAGACGGCGTACGGAGCTAAACGAAATCGAAGAGTCTGCTGAGCCGTCATCGGATAGATTAACATCGGCGGGAAAGATGCTCCCTATGTCCAACTTTAAAACATTTAGTCGTTACAAAAAAAAATAAATGCACTGGTTTTGTATTTGATTTCTATGTTTGATTTGTACGTTATAATTTCGTAAACTTAATTTGATTCGTATGTTTGATTTGTATGTTTGTAAAAAATATTCTGTATTTTAATTGAGAGGACCAATATTGAGTTTTTACAAACCCTAAACCCTAAACCCTAAATTAAAAACCCTAAACCCTAAACCCTAAACCCTAAATTAAAAACCCTAAACCCAAATTACAAACCCTAAACCCTATATTAAAAACCCTAAATTACAAACCGTAAACCCTAAATCCTAAATTACAAACCCTAAATTACAAACCCTAAACCCTATATTAAAAACCCTAAACCCTAAATTACAAACCGTAAACCCTAAACCCTAAATTACAAACCGTAAACCCTAAACCCTAAATTACAAACCCTAAACCCTAAACCCTAAATTACAAACCCTAAACCCTAAACCCTAAATTACAAACCCTAAACCCTAAACCCTAAATTAGAAACCCTAAACCCTAAACCCTAAACCCTAAACCCTAAAAAACCCTAAATATTCTGAAATTTACATACAAACCGTACATTTAATGTACGGTTTGTACAGATTTCATACAAACCGTACATTAAATGTACGGTTTGCATGTATTTTGTGCAAACCGTAAAAGTAATGTACGGTTTGTACCCCTGATTTGAGCAGCGACGTTTTACGAATGTACTTTTTGCACTGAATCACCGTAAACAACGTAAAAAAAAAAATACTACAAAACGTAAAAGTAATCTACGGTTTGTAGTGTAAATTACATTGGATACCATATCCATCAAATGCATCCGACAACACTTTATTACTTTTGAATTATTATGAGTTGACAACAGTAATCTACGGTTTGTAGTGTAAATTACATTGGATACCATTTCTATCAAAATAATTTCGACAACACCTTATCACTTTTGAATTATTATGATTTGACAACCCTATCCGAAAATGACTACTCAATGCATTATTAAAGTTTGGAAATGACTACACCAAAAATTCACTACAAACCGTAAAAGTAATCTACGGTTTGTAGTGTAAACTTACACTATAAATATGACTCAATTTTGCCAATTCTAACAAACCATAAAATCAAACAAAAAAACATTTCGGAAATCTCTAAAAAAATCCTCATTCCTCCCCAATAAAATATACAAACAAACACTTTTCGAAAATGAATTACAACTATGGTTATGACAACAACCAATGGAATAACAACAACAATGCGAATTCATCCAGTGGCTCAAACGATGAGCTAACTGATTATTCGGAGAACTTTGAAGTCGATGAATTGACTTGGGAAACAAGGGATGAAATGCTTGCTGATCTTGCTGATGTGGCTGGAAATTGGGGTTTCATTCTTACGATTCGTAGGTCTGGAGGGGGTGATGGGAGCAGAACACCGTATGTTGATATTGTATGTGATAAATCGGGGGTTTACGAAAAAAAGAAACCATCTTCCGTAAAATCAGGTACAAAGAAAAAAGATTGTCCATTTTTCATTAAAGGTTACGTAGTTAATGGTGAATGGATGTGTCACGTAGAAAATGGACAACATAACCACCCACCTCCAACTTACCTCCAAGGGCAAGCACGACGTGCTCGTTTAACCCAAGATGAAAAAGAAATTGTTAAAACTTTAAGGAAAAGCAGTTTTAAAGTTGGTGCAATATTAGAGGCCATAAAGAATAGAAATCCTGACAATGTATCAAACGCTAAAACGATACATAATTTTTTGGCCGGACTGAAATTTAAAGAACGAGATGGTAGAAACCCGATACAGGAACTGTTTAATTTGTTGGATAGCCATCGCTACACGTTCTACTATAATATGAACCCATCAACCCATTCCCTTGAGAACTTGTTTTTTGCACACCCCGATTCTATAAGGATGTTCAAAGCTTTTCCTGATGTCTTGTTAATGGATTGTACATATAGAACAAACCGTTTTAATATGTCATTTCTAGAAGTCGTAGGAATGACATCAACGAACCAAACATATTGTTTAGGTTTTGTTTTCATGAGTGACGAGACAAAGGAAAGTTATATATGGGCATTGGAAAAATTTAAAGTTACATTGGAGGGGTGTATACTACCTAGGGTTTTTATAACCGACAGGGAAATGGCCTTATCAAATGCTTTGTCCGTTGTTTTTCCCGATTCTCATCATATTTTGTGCACTTTTCATATTGCAAAAAATGTTTTGAAAAACTGCCGTAAAAAGATCCCTGATGAGGAGTGGCAAACGTTTCTAGATGATTGGGGTTTATTGGTTGATTCTGAGTCGATAGAGGAGTACAATCATAACCGAACTTATTTCAATTCCTCTTACAAATCGTACCCTGCTGTGATTAAGTATGTAGACAAGCTTTTAAATGATTATGCTGAAAAGTTTGTTGCATGCTATACCAACCACACAACACATCTAGGTAACAGAACTAGCAATCGAGCCGAACAACAACATGCTAAGCTGAAAAGATCCCTTTCCACAAATACTGGCACGCTTGAAACTGTTTGGGTAGAGGTGAATAGAATTCTAGAAAAACAGTTTGAGGATATTAAGATGAAGTTGGATAAATGCAAGTCTTATTTTCCACATTCTGAACGAACACCTCTATTTATAAATCTTAGGTCGTATATCACACACTATGCCTTTGATTTATTATTTCAAGAACATAAAAAATGTGATGGCCAGGCTGATGAGAATTGTTCTTGCGGTTTCAAATTGTCTCACGGTTTACCTTGTCATCATATTATGAGTGAACATATTTTATTCGGGAAGCCTCTTCCTCTAGAATATATTCATCCATTCTGGAAAAAATTAGACGTAATTGATGATAATGGGAACACCGATGATTATGGGGTAGAGGGTGATCTAGAAGAGTTTAAAAGTGTTTATGCTAGGAAAAGTAATGTTGAAAAACGGCGTATGAAAACACAACTCCGAGAGATAACCGTACCAGCCAGAACATCCGTCAGTGACCCCGAAGTGAGAGTAAATAGGGGGAGACCTAGAAAAGGCGACAAATCTAGTAAGAGGGATAAGTCGGGATGGGAGTATGTGGAGGAGGAACATGGTGCTGGTGCTAGTAGGGACAAGGGCAAAGGCAAGGCTGATGAAACACCGGAGGTAAGGGTAAACCCAACTAGGAGGCCGCGAAACCAGAACCCTAAACCCACCCCCAATAGGCCAACCTTCCTGTACAGTGACCAAATATGGTTCATGTTACATAGTTACATCGAAACGGTTTATGATGTGCGTGGGGATGGTAACTGTGGGTTCCGGGTACTTGCAAATGTGACGGGTAAACAGCATGGGGAAGATGATTGGTATGCGGTAAGATGTGAGTTGTTTCAAGAGCTGCAGCAAATGAAAGGTGTTTATTATGAGCTGTTTGAGAATCTTGGCTTTGATTACCGGTATGATTATATTTTATCAAATTTAAATTTTTATCATGCTACAAATCCCGCACCTCTTGACAAATGGATGAGATTTCCGTCTTATGGGTTTTTAATTGCTTCTCATTACAATATTCCAATTGTATTGTTGTCCTTATGGCACAATAATGATGGAGGGGTAAACGTGTGGAACAGTACTTTTTTACCTCTTTATACTGGTCCGCCTCGGGGAACGACAAATTACATCCCGACTGTAATGGTGTTCGTCAACAGTTGTCACTATGCTCAGGTTATTCCTAAAGAAGAAGGGATCTTCCCAATGCCAGGAATTATAGCACGGTGGGAACAAACGCGCACTGAGACAGCTGCGCCATGGAAGGAACTTTTTCGACCAAATTTCAAGTTATATATGGCGCTGGAAAAGCAATCGGGAAAGAAAAAAGCAAATGAAGACGAAGCTATAGACCTAAGTCCATAATCATTTCTTTATTTTTAATTTGATGTAAATTACTATTTTTTCCAAGTTGTTGTAAATTTATATGATGTAAACAAATGTTTAATAAATTTGTTTTACGAAATTTAGTTCTATGAAATTTTGTTGTAAATTTTGTTTAATAAATTTGTTTTATGAAATTTATAAGTTCATATTCATGTTCGCATATTGAGTTAATTTTTTTTACGAAATTTATATAATTTATCATTGTTTCATTCAACAAAATTGATGATTGACACCAAATTAACGACTTAGTTAATGTTTCATATTGCGTTATACAAGTGTTAAAAACAAACCAAAGGTACTTCACAAAAATTGACGATTTAGTTAATGATTCAATAAATATCAACTTATACACTTGACAAAAATATAACATGTAAAATTTTGAACTTATACAATAAATATCAAACATAAAATTTATCAAATCAACTTTATTTGTGTAAATTTGTGTAAATTTTGTGTTCATTTTGAGAGATTGTTACAATATTGGTAATTTATTTTATGTAAAATTTTAAAAATAAGGCATTTAGTTTTTTTATTAAAAAAATCATATTTATTTTGAAAAAATTATTCAGTTTTTTAATTTTAATTCTCAGTTTTTTTTTTTTTTTTTAAGCAAAAAAATGCTGTAAACCGTAGAAAAAATCTACGGTTTACAGTGATTAACTGTAAACCGTAGATTAAATCTACGGTTTGTATTAATTCATACAAACCGTAGATTAAATCTACGGTTTACAGTTAATCACTGTAAACCGTAGATTTTAAATAGATTAACTGCAGTAAATTAATCCAACCTCGTAAGTTTATTGTACCGGCACCATACTCTCTCTCTCTCTCTCTCTCTCTCTGCTATATCTATCTATGCCCTCCGCCAGAGCTACTACCTCCACTGCCGATCCCTCTTCCACGTTGCTCCGCCTTTCTCTATCTATCTCTCCCTAGCTCACACACATCACCTCCAATCTCCCCCCCCCCCCCCCGCGATGGAGATCTGAAAACGATTAGCAGCATGTCCATGTCATCGAAAACTTCATCAGGTCAGGGAGAATTTTGTCAACATCCGTGGGCTTTGTCAGTCGAGAAGATCGTTCTCGACGACTACTTTTTTGTAAGTCTTACTTTTATTATGTTTAATTTTAAATCCTAGTGTCGTGTTAAAGTTAATTGGGGTTTTGTTACGGTCTTGGTGAGCGAAACGGTATTCGGATCAATGTTTTTTTTTATGGTTTGTTTTGATTTCGTTGTTTTTGGCTATGTGTGATTATGACTCTGGGGTCATTCTGGATTTAGGGCCTGTTTTGGAGCTGAATTGGTGCACGCTTTAGGGCTGATTTGGGGCCGATCTAGGATATCTGGGAGTTTAATCGGAGCTCTTTCGGGGCTGAATTGGGGTCGAATTAGAGGCTGTTTTGGAGCTGAATTGGACTCCGGTTCAGAGCTGAAACGGACTCCGGTTCATGGGTGAAATGAACGCTGTTCCGGGGATTTTAATTGGTCTTGGAGTTTATTATTGCAGCGCAATCACTTGTACTTGCAGTTATGTTAGCAATTTCTGTAACAACCCGATTTTTCGATATTTTTTAAGTAACATAATTGATTTACAGTTTTATATTACGTTCATAAAAGTATTTGAAACCGTTTGGAACCTAACGCCTTGATTAATATTTTATTCCGAACCGCGTAGGTGATATAATCTGTTTCGGAAAAGCTGAAGCGTGAATTAATTTATGGCGAAGGCTTTTTTAGTATTTTCCTTATCAAGCTATATCTTTGTAAACTTATTTCACAAAACATTTCAACTACTTGGCTTCCTGAAGATTACTAGCTTTCGTTTTGTCATTCACGTGTGTTTTTCGGCTAGCATCTAATATAGTTATAAGTTGTGTGGTTATAAGTTGCTTATAAGCCTTAAATATGGTCATTATAAGTTAGTGTAAATTCTGGTATGAATTTCAGTACAGAACACTCACTGTTAATGGCATATTAAGCTAGATAAATGTTCAAGTTAGGTTTTGCTGATTTTATATGTTAAAAGTACACTTGACAAGCTTTCTAAAACTGTCAAGTTTGTAATTTTTGAAGAACTAATGAGAGTGTTATGAATTTTCAAAGTCGGACAAAGATAACAGCAAACATTCTGATAAACAGAACAGATGTGATGGTATATTGAAAATAAAATAGCTACGCTTGAAGTTTTGATTCAAAATTTTTACAGGATATTATCAACTCATATTTATCATATGGGACTGACCTTGCTCAAAAAGGTGTTTGTTTCGATTAATAATGAATTTTCAAAGTTGGAGACAGGGACTGTTTTATACTGAAATCGAAAAAAAACGCAACCGACTCGAATAATTACTTTGAGCAGTGTACAGTTGTGATAAAATTATGAAATAATAGTATGTGATACAGAAGTCTATAAAGTGAACTGTCCAACTTGAAAAACCTGATTTCGACATAAAACGATCAAGTTATGGTCTTTAATAGTTCATGTCAGAATTTCCGGTTAAGGGTAGGGAGTTTGCTAGTCGTCCAGAGACTAGAAGATTTCATTTATCAAAACCGTACCCTTAACAATAGTTCTATTCGTTCAGATTATTTAATCTCTAGGTATGATTGCTTCACTTAGTATAACCACGATAGTCAAGTTTGGCCAGAACCGCGTATGTTTTAGTACATCACATTTATCCTACTATATTATCTATTATGTTATGATTGAATTGCAGGTACGCGGGATTGTCGCTAAGCGCGGCTTACTTTACCATTGCTATATGTTTTATTACCTTGGTGTTGTAGCAAATGGATCACCAGACTTATAAAACTGCAGTCGAACCCGATTTTTATCTAATTGATTTTTCACCAGACATGGGTGAGTACTTTGTGGTTTCGAATAAAAGCTTCTGCATTAACGAGTAGTATATGCAGTCCTAGTGCTCGATGGTTTGCTTGATGTTTATTTTTGGTTTGTATATTATTTGTATGAGGTTGGAATGTTTTTGTTTAGTGACTAAATGATCCGTAAGCTCAAAATGGTAAGAGCGCTTGCACCAACACCGAGGTTCAAGAGGTTAGTAGTCCGAATCCATTCGGATTTACATTTCTTATACTTTAAGGTAAAATATACGCACTTTGATTGAACCATATACAATTTATTATGAAATGTACTTTTATCGAACTATATGCACTTTTGACTGGTGTATGCATTTTATGTATTGTGTACGGATTTTTCTGGATTGTAAATTCACTTTTTTATGGATTGTGTATAATTATGTATCAACTTTTCTTGATTGTGTGCATTTTTCTCAATTGTGTATGCACTTTCTCGATTATATATGTACTTTTCGGAATTGTATATGCACTATTTGGCATTGTGTATGCACCTTTTTTTCGATTATGTATGCACCTTTTTTGAATTGTGTAACTCCTTTTTTGGATTGTGTATACATTTTTTTTGCAATTGTGTATGCACATTTTTTTGTATTGTATATGCACTTTTTTCGCGATTATGTATGCATTTGTTTTGTGATTGTATGCATCTTTTTTGGATTGTATATGCATATTTTTTGGATTGTTTATACACCTTTTTTATTATGTTTGCACCTTTTTTGGATTTTTTTGATTGTGTATGCACCTTTTTCGTGATTGTGTATGCACCTTTTTCGTGATTGTGTATGCACATTTCTCTCGCGATTGTATATGCACCTTTCTTGGATTATATATGCACGTTTTGTCGATTGTGTATGCAATTTTTCATGATTGTATATGTACTTTTTAATGATTATGTATGCACCTTTTTTTGGATGAGGCCGGATTTTTCTACTACAAATAATTTTATTCCACGCACAAACTGTATTTTTAAAGTACGAACCATATTTCGTAAGTACGAATCGTAGTCTCAGACTACGGTTTATGTCACAGGGTAAACCGTAGTATGAAACTACAGTTCCTAGTCTGAAACAACGGTTTACAGGTTCATTTACCTTATTACGCATGCGTAAAAAAACAAAAAACCGACCCTTTTCCCCCAAACCCCAAAAACAAAAAAAAAACACAAAAAATTAAAATAGAAAAAAACCCTACCCAAATTTGCCCCCTCCACGTAAACCAAATCAAACCACATACCCATTCGCCCCCTTTACCCAAGTCTCCGATTAAACTACGATTCATTATGGTACTTCTTTTTTCTTTATTTCATTAACTTTAAAATTGTAATTTACATATTAAAATTATGCAAATTTGTTTATTTAGATGGTTATCATCCATTCTTTGGTTGACTTCGATTGTGTAAATTATTTATCTTGTTTGGATTATGATAATTTTAAAAAAAATTAGGGTTTTTGATATTTACATATTTGGGGTTTTATGCCAATTTGTTTCGTTAAATGATTATCACTAATTGTTAATTTGCATTTGATTGTTTATATTTTTAATCTTTTTTGGATTATGATAAATTGTAAAAAGTTATGGTCGTTTTTTATATTTTACCTTTTTTATACAAATTAGGTTTTTTATACCAATTTGTTGATTTAAATAGTTATCACTAATTGTTTATATTATTAATGTTGTTTGTATTATGATAAATTGTGAACAAATTAGGGTTTTCATATTTTACCCTTTTTATACAAATTAGGGTTTTTATACCAATTTGTTGATTTGATTAGTTGTCACTAATTGTTTATATTATTAATCTTGTTTGGATTATAATAAATTGTAAAAAGTTAGGTTTTTTTTCTTCATATTTTACCTTTTTTTATACAAATTAGTGGTTTTATACCCATTTGTTTATTTAAATAGTTATCACTAATTGTTTATATTATTAATGTTGTTTGGATTGGGAATATAAAATAGGTAGGTTTGCTCATACGTACCCGTTTGGCAAATTTGAAGGTTTAGTAAAATTTGTTGATTTATATGGTAATTACTAATTGTTTAGTTGACTTTGATTGTGTATACGCATATCTTGTTTGTATTGTGATAAATTAGAAAAAGTTAGGATTTTTCATATTTTACCCGTTTTTTACAAATTAGGAATTTTATGCAAATTTGTTGATTTAGATTGTTATTATTAATTGTTTAGTTGTTGTCAAGCCCCAACATTTACTTAAAACCCGAGACCTGAATTTGAATAGTAAAGAAAACACACTAGAAGAAAACACAGTTTTTCAAATACACTTCTTCGACATATATTACATCAAAAATTTTATTACATTAGTACGTTTTCTACACAACTACACTTAATGTACATTATTCACAAAATACTACACCAAACTAAATAGGCCATGATTGTCTATGCTACACGCGCAACCCAAAATCTCGCTCACAGCCCCGCACAACCTGTCCTGGAACTTCGTACATCTGAACCTCCGCCTAAAATAATAAAATAAACAAAGACGAGAAAACGAAGGAAAAGAGTGAGTCAACTATTCATTATATATATATATACGTCAACAAACTAAAAAGAACAATAATGCAATGCATATACATTTAATCTTTTATATATGTATTTCGTCTTTTTATTTCTCCTCCGCTAACCTCCTCTACCTCAACTACTTACGCCAAGTGGCGTGACTCGATAAACAACTCAAATGTGTATAAAGTCGGATTCACAAATAAAGTGTCGAATCACTCCTCAGATCCACGTATGCAGTCAACTCCTCATGAAACCATACGCCGGCTATTGCCGTATTTTCCGTGAGCAACAGGCCCGCTGGAACCCCCGTGGCACATGAATCCTAAACCAATGAAAAAGACTCACGACAACTCAACAACGCTCCTCAGTTATTTAGCCTCATTGTTTCATTTGTATTTAATTTATGAGTTATATGATAAATATCATTGATTTGCAATATCAGGCTACTTAAAATCACAAGAATAGTAGAATAAACCTCATTTGAATAGCTTCCATATATCCTGATAATTTACCAAAGAAATGAATTGTAATTCTTTTGGTCAGTATTGACATGAGCTTTCGTCGAAAAACTCGACAAGTTACCTCGTGATTTAGGTTTTATGTAACAATGCAGTTAGTTAAGCCAACAGAGTAAAACAAGAATTTTAAAACACCATTACGAAATAAAAATGAATACACAAACCAAACAGAAAACCAATTCCAGTTTTCTGTAACAAGTAGAACTCGCTATTTGGTACCAGTATGGCACCTTGACAAAGGCGGTAAATAGCCAGATCTAGCTGCATAATTTCGACTCCAAATAATCCTTGCTACTATAATTAACAATATGTAAAGGGCCAGGACAATGATTCCCCCAATTCTACACATAAAAATTTAGTATCAACACGGTATCTCAACAAAGCCAATCAATTATGTTCAGGTATAAACTGTTGCTTGAAGTAAAACTACTATACGACAGAAGCAAAAATACACAAGAAACAGTATCGCGCTCATATCACGTAATAAACTCTCCTCTTTGAGTACTGAAACGGTACTCGAAAGTCTGTAATGAACCAGTTTGCAACTACAACTACAACTACAACAAAAACAAATATTGCTACTATAAACAGCATAAACAAAAGGAAGCGGGGAAGCAATTGTCGCATCGAATCAACATAAAAAACTCCCATCAGTACCCAAACTGTACCTCGTTTAAATTATTGTACAGCCCGATACAATTATATAATCTCAACTACGAAATATTATTTCTACTATAAATACTAAACACAAGACTGCCTTTAAGTACCCAAAATGGTACCTTGATAACTCAGCTATATAATTTCAACTCCAAGTAAAACGTACTACTACAAGTAATCATAAAAGACTCCCCTTTTAAGTACCAAAATGGTACCTCGATAAATCCCCTGTATATCCAACTAGGAAACAATTTCTTGTTTTCGTAACAACTAAAACTCGCTTTTTGGTTCCAGAATGATACCTCAATCGAAGCCAATTAACAATTCTGCTATGAAACTACAACTACCATACTAAAATCAACCCAACAATGAACCAACTTCCTTTTATTTAGTACCACGACAAAACTTCGAAAAACCTGCAATATTATTCTAGAATTTGTATGAGCTTTGGTCGAAAAGTTCAACATGATCCTTGTAATTAAAGTTTCTAAAGGATACCATAAATAACTAACTCAATATACTCTCCAATTGAATGAATAATCTAACAAAGCAAGGAACATATTCTTGCCATCCTGCGTGTAAAACTCTGCCCTTTAGAACCGAGAGGTACCTCAGCAAAGTCACTGAACAGCAAGTTCAGTTGCGCATCTGAGACTACAAGTAATATTACTTAATAAACACAAATATCAAAAAGGAACAGGAAATCGATTCCTACACTAATATAACATAAAGACTCCCCTTTTAAGTACCCAAAATGGTACCTTGATGAAGTTCAATATCGGCTGGAAATACAGCAGCTGAGTAAAGGTTGATTTACGCCTTAAAATTGAGAGCAAACCCGCAAGGAATCGTCTAAAAAAGTAACCAAATACAGATTTTATCAAAAGTACCGAAACAGATTTTATCAAAAGTACCGAAACATATTTTTGCAAGCTAATTTTAACCTACCAGAAAGGAGAGTTAATTGACAAACCATACCTCAAACTAATCTCTACTTTATCAACTACGCGTTGGCGAAACCCGTTCGAAAAACGGATCACTGAGCTAAAAGTTATCGAAGATTTTGTCCCAAACCCCCTATCTCCTCTCCGTTTATTCGAACAAGTTTATCTGTATGCCCCCCCCCCCCCCCCCCCCAAATATATATATGTTTCATATATATCATTTGTACGAAGAGGTGAGGTGACAAAAAAAAGGGACCCCACTTGTGACTTAGTTTGGAAGATATGCTTGTAACTTTATAAATTGCTACAAATACTACTATTTTTAATTGACATACAAATATTTCTATATTTGTATTTGAATAAATATATGTGTATACATATATATATATATATATATATACTTGGATTGTTACAATTGTCATTAATTCTCTATATTACTTGGGTTGTATTTTGAAAAACAATTGGCTTTGTTAATATTTACCCGTTTTAAATATTTGGACAAATTATTATTTTTAATATCCATTTTTTCATATTGGTTTCATATAGGTGAACCAGGTCCAATTATTAGAGATGAGATGCATATCTTGAGCCACACTTGTTATCGATAGGAAAAGATATGGCGTCCGGGAGAGAGACAGGGAGAGGGGATACGAAAATAGTAAGGATGTATAACTATAGATGGAAGATAAATAGCCATTATAGCATAGTGGAGAATATGGTTAGAGTCGAGTTATATGGTATATACGTTATAGGTAAATATAATGTAGATCGAGCTCTGATTACCACTTTAGCAGACAGGTGACGTGATGGAACGCACACGTTTTATTTTGTTGGTGGCGAGTTCGAAATGTCTTTACAGAATGTAGAGATTATACTGGGATTGTGGGTGGATGGGTATGTGGTAATCCGGTCTGAGAAGAATGAGAATAAAACTAACAGGTTGGCTTTGATGCAGAGGTTGTTGGGTAGAACACCCAATGAGTCTAATGTTGATTAAAATGTTTTAACCGTTAAACTTGGTTGGTTTACAAATCATTTTGCGAAATTACCCCGACCCTAGTGAGGAGACATTATATGATTCTAAGTTTGTCATGCTATTATTGCTCGGTGCATATTTTTTCTGATAACAACAGTGATCAGGTTTCAATGTAGCATTTACCCTTTCTGGAGGATTTCGATACGTGTGTAGAATATAGTTGGGGATCAGCTCTGTTACCTTGGTTGAAAGTCGATTTGTGCATGTTGGTTTGAGGTAAAGCTGATGGAATAATTTCCGCGGTGATGTTCCTTGATATGTGGGCGATCACTAGGATACGGGATGTTAGAACGTATCCAGTTTTGCCAGGTCTACCTGATGATGACGTCGCTTAGAAGGAATTGCCTATTCCTCCACTCGGCTATAAGTTTGATATTATTTAATTATTGTATCTGATTTCTATTATTTATGTATTTATCAAGTTATTTTGTTTGTTTTTATTGTTTATCTGATGCACTTGCATCATTACAGATGGAAAAGGTTGTTGCGTTCTAATCCACATGTGGTCAACCATACATTAGTCTATATACGCGACCAGTTTGACCAGTTATTACCTGAACAAGTAAGTTTAAATTTCATTAATATTCAATTTTTTGTCAAATATTTAGTTTTATTCTCTTTTCTTGTTGTGCTTGTACTATTCTGATTTTGGAAGATAATATTTATCATTTTGACTATCAAGTAAGTTTTGTTAATATTGTAGTACATTATATGTATAAAAATGTATATGATTGATAAGAGTATCAAATTTAGAAGATAATATATATATATATATATATATATATATATATATATATATATATAAGCATTTTATGACAATATGATTCAAAAAGCATTTGCTATGTTTTCGACTTGTTATTTATATTTTTTTGGTAGTTTTTGCTGCTTATCATATGATTGTTTTTGGATTACAGATAGATTGACAGACTTACGGAGACATTGACGGGTATCATGAATATTGCATACGGGGTCGTGAGATATGCCATTCGATTGTACCACTTATATGCATAGAGAATATCGAATGGCACCCCGTGGACAAATTTAAGAGTCAATTTGGTTTTCGTCAGGAGATCCCTATGAATCTGTGGAAAAACGAGTGTCACGGCAAGGACAGACGATATGGGAAGGGGAAGAAACAAAATTTCGATTGTCGTCAAATTTTCCATGGGATGGTAGCGTTGTGAAATAATCGTCACAACCGGCTTATAAATGGCGCACGAGTTATGGTGACATCACCAAAATACTTGAAATGGTACACTAATAGAACATGTCTCATTATAAAACCACATTTTACCAAATTCCAGAGCACGGTTTCCGGACGGATTCTGGGCCGTTGACTATAATGGTAAAGTTTAGAATTTATTTTTTTGTCATTTTTTATTACATCAAGTGTAGACGAATAGTTTTCATTACTATTTTTTATTCCATAAATCTAATGTTTATACTTGATATTTGTTTGTTATTTTTTACTGAAAAAGATGTTGCGCTTCAGTTTAAAAGTTTTTAAACGTCTCGGAGCCAAACATGAACTGAATTATTTAAATGATTGTTTTGCATGATTGAAAATGCATGCAAGTGAGTCCGAGGAAGAGGAAGAGGAAGAGGATGACGAGGACGGTGATGGAGATGGTGACGGTTACAATGATAGGGCTACAGGTAAAGATGGAGGTGGAACTAGAAGTGCAGGTCCTGGTAGAGCTACATGTGGACGTGCTAGTGGAGGTAGATTTACGAGTGGAGTTACTAGCAGTTATCGTCGTTCTACTACCACATATGACTTTACTTAATAATAGTAATAGAATATTATTGATACAATATTTTTCATTCTATTGTTTAATATTATTGATACAATATTATTTATTCCACATGTGACTTTCTGAAATTCCTATCCGCTGTTCTAGTTGCAGTTATGCAGTTAGGTTCCAAGTACAGTTGCAACTGAGGTTGGAATTTAAGTATAATGATGGACAGAACTGGAATGATTAAATGTACTTGAATTAAATCACACGCACATTTAACAACGGAGTTCACCCAACTAGACTACGTCTCCGAGGCACTTACCCAAATTGATGATATTATAATGGCTTACAATATAGGATTCAAGTCTTAATGAAAAACTCTTAGACTCCCTCTAGGTTTTTAAAGCTTGTTGTGTATTCTCTCAAAGTTGAGTTCTTTATAATTTAGAACACACTTTTTACAAGTAAAGCTATTAACTATTTAAAAAGTAAAAACAATCTTCTTTCTTGAAGAACTTGTTGATTGATTTGGACTCTTCTGATTGATCAACATTTCCATATCTTGAATGAGATAATGCTGTAATTGATTGACCCAATCTTCTTGTTAATACCTGTTAATAGACTAGGTTAACAATAGGAGCTACTATTTCCTTAAACAAGCAACATATAAAACAATATCTTTTTAGAAATACAATCTTAATAAAACGTGAAACCATAACTCCATATATTCAATCTAATTAGATCATTGCTGATTTGTAAACGCATAGATTGAATGAAGAGATAAAGACATTGTATAATAAAAGAGATCTAGTTTCCACAATTAAAGGAATATTATCTTTTCAAACTAATCTCCATATTGCATTTAAACTCTTTCCATTCTTTATCACTTAAATATTCTCAATAAGAGCAAACTGAATCTTGTTAAACAAATGAGAATATATCCTGCATACTTTTATTGATTCGTGATCGACCAAGGTGACACAAGATCGACCAAGGGGTGGACCTATCTACCAGGTTTCTTGAACAAATGCGGAATAAAATTAATGATAAAAATAAGAATAAATAAAAGTCAAACTAAAGACCGCGACCCGTCACCTATAAAGAGGTGAGAACCTTGGTATGTGAAGACGCGACAAACGGTTGCGGGATACCGATTGATAAGTCAGTTTTGAACGCCACAAGGCAACCCCTTGATAAGTTCGGAAAGTTCAATGAAGAACCAAAGAGAAAACTCTTAAATATATTAATCAAAACTTAGTTTTTACAATCTAATTTGACCCCTATTTATGCTTGGAACAAGCCTCCAAGAATGGGGAATGACATAGAAAAGCATTAATTAAAACTAGGTTCATAGTACATAAGACATATGACCTTCAAACTTATGCAACTCCTAGAAAACATCAAAATAAAACCATATACATTGTAATTCCACAGTTCATCCCCTTTATAAATTCGTGACTTTTTGAATAATGGACTTTAACACCTCCAAATGCATTGAATCTCAGCAAAGATGCATTAATCTTTTGATAACTTAAGCCCCTTGAAGTATCAAACTTAATGACCACCGAATTAACTTGATTAGAAGCTTCTTTAAGTACTCCAATCTGATTAACAAAGTCTTGGACATTAATTGAGCTCATATTCAGCTTCGTATTCGGCTTCAGTTTCCCTTTAGTCTTCATATCCGTGTAATCTGTCCGAATATCATGTCTAAGTCCATAACATGTTGCCTTAAACTCTTTAGCCATTATATTTGTAATTGTCGAAATAAGAGCTTGTGAATAACACTTCGTTAGCGCAGTCAAGATCACATCAGACTCCCTCTCTTGAAAAAGATTTGTCCTCAAATCTGTACCTGCAATAAAACAAGATAAGTTAGAAACATCAAATATTTTACTAACATCGTACTTACCTCGATACTCCAGCTTATAAGTTCTGCCTTCGATCCATTCAAGCATTAACACATGCCATTCTTTTATTAGGTGCAATATAGACACTCTTGTGTTATACCATCCTCGCATCGAATTCCTATCTCCGGGCTCAAACACAACCGTCTTAAATTCATCTTTACAGTTCTGAGAAGCAAAACGTTTAATTTTGAAATAAAAGTTATTTCGAGCATCCTCGTGGGCCTTCTTAAGGAATTTAACGTTTAATTTGACCACAAAATGTTTATATATATTAAATGCAAATTTAACTTGTTCCAAACACTTTTCCCATATTTTCAATTTCCTTTTTGTTATAGCATACAATAAACCAGATAAAATCACATCAATTAGACTTGTTATACTATCAGTTTGGATGTGACAAGGTTCTGAAAACAATATATTACATCTGAACTTTCTAAACAAATTACTACATAAGTAGCTTAATAACTTTGTATTTCCTTTTAAAGCAAAATTCCTTGACTTGTCGTGCATTCTTAAAACTTCTTTGAAGTATAAAATAGCATCATAGATGGCCTTTTTACGAGATATATGATCACCATCCTTAAAAACTCTATCAACCACCAGAAAAGCAAATTCCACATAGCACAACTTAAACTCAAATTTGTTTTTAGATTTTGGCAAGGCTATCACATGATCCGTATAAAGGAAGGAACTTAGCACATGATAATTAAACCGAAATTTGACTTGAAACTTGACATGTTTACGAGTAATGGTTTTCATTCCAACTCTATCCACAATAGCTCCTTTAATAAGATAGAGTAAAATCAGCATGTAGTCGCAATAAGCCAACTTTATTACAAACAGACACGGATTTTCAGTTCTCAACAAATCAAGATTCATATTTGAATGTTTAACATCATATTTCAATTTTTTGTTGTACAACATATTCTTTTCAAAGTATGCAAAGACAACTATACCCTTAAATACTGTTATCTTCTGAATAATCAATCGTCTTAAAGAATTGGGAACATTAGTTAACTCAAATGGTCTTGCTAAAATACATACATAAAAAACGACTAGAGTCTTGGGAACACCAAAGTGTCTTATTAAATCACAACCATGAGCAACTCTAACAATCAAATCAAATTATGAAGAATGAGGCTCATACAATTCATGCTTTTTGAACAATAACGAATCAATTTTATCAAACTCGATAATAGCTACTTTCTTAAAAGCATTAAATACACTTTCAAAATTAGAATCATTAATATATAAATCTTTAGTGCATTCAAAACAAAATAATTTGGTATTTAAAGTTGAAAGCAACGTATACCTTCCCGAAGGCGCATCAACCATTATATTCTCATTACCTTTGTTATACTTGACTAGAAACGAATATGTATCAATGAACTTCACCCGTTTGGCATGTCTTTTGTTCAGTTTTTGTATACCTCGTGGGTGTTTTAACAATTTATGATCAGCTTGAATCACGAACTCCTTGGGCCAAAAATAGTATTGCCACGTCTCCAACGCCCTCGCCAATACATATAACTCCTCGTCATATATTGGATAGTTTAGGGCTGTCCTGCTAAGCTTTTCGCTAACATATGCAATGGGACATCCTCCTCGCATTAGAACAGCTCCAACACCTTGTTCGTAGGTTACATAAAGACCAATTTCAATGAAGTACTCCAGCTGGATATGCATCTTACCCTCCTTGCGTTGACAAGTCTGAATTCCAATTCCCTCTTTTGCCTTAACAAGGTGTTCGATTCCCTTAAATTGTCGTAGCCCAATAGCAATCTCACGGCGATCTAAAGTTTCACCAAACTGTAATAGATGTTGAAAAACACTAGGAAAACAATAGTCATTAGCGTTAATCTTTAAACAATCCTCACTTGATCTCACATAAATGCTCACTTTTTCTCTCTCTTTTCTTTCCTCTCCAAGCATCTCTTCTTTTCCTCTCTCTTTTCTTTCTCTTTTTATCTCACATTTTTTTAAACTCTCACTCTCGTTTTTCTTTTCACTCTCATTCTTTTCTTTTCTCTCTTGTTTCTTTTCACACTCATATTTTTTTTCATTTTCGTTTAACCTCACTCGATCTTCAATTGTCATGCTACACACCTCTTCATTAACAAAACAACCGGTCTCAAAGGCGTTTACTTTTTGTAATTCCAAATCGCTCCTAATCGTTCCATCTAGTGCGTTAGGTATGAATTTAGTCTCTGCATCAGCCAACTTATCTTTTTTGTTAACATCCTTAACAAGGTCATGATCCGATTCACTTTTAATTAAAACACCATTGTTTGGACATATACTATCATCGAGATTTCTTCTAAAAACTTTAAAGCATTCATCAAATATTTTTCCATAATCTTGAGTTTTTGTTTTACCTTGGTTTAAAGTGATCATCTCCTTTTCGTAGTTCAAGATATGAACTTTAGGCTTTGAATAATGTTTGTCATCCATTTCACTCCGTGATGACTTTTTATTAGAAGAACTTCCAACTCGCATTGGGCTGATCATCGTGGATTCGTGTTTATGAAACTCTTTGTTTTTAGTTTCCGATTTCTTTGGTTGGACTCTTCGTCTTTCACACAAGCTAGGGACCTTTTGTTGCTGTTTGTTAGGTGCGTTTTGTAGCCCATCGAGTCGTTTGTTTAATTGCTCGAAATCAGTCTTAATCATTTTCCGCATCTCACCCATCATGACCTCCATTTGTAACTTCATTTCAGTCTCTCCCGAATCCATTCGAAATTCTTTTCGCTGCAAATAAGATGTTAGGATAAAAATTAAATGGACCTCACACACTTTCTCACATGTTTACACTAAATAATATGCACTCGTCGTTCGTGTATCACTCAATTGGCTTTTACCCTCTATTAATCTCACACACTCTGCCTTTTTCCACTCAAATATGTTCTCACTCGCTCAACCTTACCCACTCGTCGTTTCCTCTATAGGTTCTCTATGAACTTAAAAAACCACAAGACGTTTACTTGTAGCGTTTAAGAGTTGGTAATGCGAACAAACGTTTTATAGAATGAAGTGACACACCTAAAAAATCAGAATTTTAACAATAGACACAAGTACTCGAAACGACAATTAGACAATCCTCTTTCGTTGGCACTTATATATATATATTTTTTTCTTTGTGCTCTTTTTGGATCCCTTTATATTTTATTTTTTTTGTTTGGCACTTTTTTTTTGTGTGCTCTTTTTGATTCTTCTCTTTTTTTTTTATATATATTAACGAGGATAACAAGACTCAAGAAGAAATAGAAATGACTCCTTTTTTTTTTTTTACAACCTTTCAATATAAACTTAACAAATCAGTTTTTTTTTTTAATGAAAACAAAAAAATAACAAGACACTTAAAACCTTGATAGAGCCTAAGCTCTGATACCAAATGATGCATGATCAACCAAGGTGACACAAGATCGACCAAGGGGTGGACCTATCTATCAGGTTTCTTGAACAAATGCGGAATAAAATTAATGATAAAAATAACAATAAATAAAAGCCAAACTAAAGACCGCGATCCGTCACCTATAAAGAGGTGGGAACCTTGGTATGAGTAGCTGGTATGGAACCGCGACCCGTCACCTATAAAGAGGTGAGAACCTTGGTATGTGAAGACGCCACAAACGGTTGCGGGATACCGATTGATAAGTCAGTTTTGAACGCCACAAGGTAACCCCTTGATAAGTTTGGAAAGTTCAATAAAGAACCAAAGAGAAAACTCTTAAATATATTAATTAAAACTTAGTTTTTACAATCTAATTTGACCCCTGTTTATGCTTGGAACAAGCCTCCAAGAATGGGGAATGACATAGAAAAGCATTAATTAAAACTAGGTTCATAGTACATAAGACATATGACCTTCAAACTTATGCAACTCCTAGAAAACATCAAAATAAAACCATATACATTGTAATTCCGTAGTTCATCCCCTTTATAAATTTGTGACTTTTTGAATAATGGACTTTAACACCTCCAAATGCATTGAATCTCAGCAAAGATGCATTAATCTTTTGATAACTTAAGCCCCTTGAAGTATCAAACTTAATGACCACCGAATTAACTTGATTAGAAGCTTCTTTAAGTACTCCAATCTGATTAACAAAGTCTTGGACATTAATTGAGCTCATATTCAGCTTCGTATTCGGCTTCGGTTTTCCTTTAGTCTTCATATCCGTGTAATCTATCCGAATATCATGTCTAAGTCCATAACATGTCGCCTTAAACTCTTTAGCCATTATATTTGTAATTGTCGAAATAAGAGCTTGTGAATAACACTTCGTTAGCGCAGTCAAGATCACATCATTTATTCACATAAAAGACTTTAAAGATTAAGTAATGCAGTTAGACAGAATAAAACAGAATCTTGCGAATTGGTAGGTTGGAACTGTAGTTGCAACTGAGGTTGCAACCTCACCTGAATTTGCACAAGATAGTTTTAACACAGAATTTGCAGAAACAGAAATTGAAATTGAAATTGAAACACAAAGCATAAGCATAAACTCCATTTTTATCCCCCTATTTGTCAGAACCAAGACAAACTAGGTTTTAAAAAGGCCTCCTTGAATGAGGAGCTCTTGTGGAGACAGGTTCATCTCCGATGATGTCTTCATCTTCTGCACTGCTCAGAGAGTAACCACTGTCACTGTTGCTGTCATTGTCACTTTCCTTGAAATTTTCCAGCAGCTTTTTAATCTCATAATCATGAGTGTCTAGCTCAACCCTCTTCTCTTGATTTATGGCAAGTTGTTGCTCCAGATACCTCCTTACACCTTTCTTCTTAGGAGCAGCACTGGTAGACTCTTTCTCTTTTCCTTTCTCACCAGAAATATCATTGATATGGCCTTCTTTGAGAAGCTTAGCAGAAATATACAGAGCAAAGGGGCATTTGGTGGATTTTTTAAAAGATTGAAGTAGAGGATTTACCAGAGAAGGGGGTACATGATCCACTTGTGATAGTAGAATGCCAGATATGAGGCAAGGAAAATAGAGCAAAACAGTGTTAGCCTTGACATCAGAAAATTCCCTAATCAGATTGAAGACATGCTTTCTAAATCTATGGGAATTTTGGACATTATCCTATAAATAAACACAGCCATTTCTTTGGTAAGTTTGGAGGGTTGTTTAGTAGGAGTCCAGTTGAATTTGGAGATTTTGTGCAGGACAGCTGCACTGAGAGTCAAAGCATATGTTTTAATGGAATTTCCATAAACTGGTCATCTTTCCCTATAATTGCCAAAGCTACATTCGTATATCACAGTCTAGATCATCCTCAGGCCTGTTAGGAGTTCCTAAAAACTTATTAATCAATTCAGGGTTAAAACCAAGAGTCTGACCTCTCACAAACACTCTTCCACAGGCCATATCCCCCTCATCAAACACTCCTTCATGTAGATTAGAATAGAATTTCCCAACTAGTTCAGGAAAATAAGATTCAGGAAAGCTTATTGTTCTAGCAAGACCCACATCTTTCAACAAATTTTCAACATGCAGTTGAATATTCCTATAACTAGCCAGATTCAGCTGTCTTTCAGATTGTATTTCCCTAGTGCTAAGTGTAGAGAACCTACCTGACATAGTTGTGTTCCAGAACCTAGGATCAACTTCACTATTTAGAGTGTCATAGACAAATTTAACAAAAAATGGGTCAACCTGTGTATTTCTACCAGACCGTTTCTTGATTTTACGCCTTTTAGGTTTGGGAGAGGAGGATTCACTTACCTTAGATTTAGAACTTCTATGAGTTTTGGTCCTATTTATAAAGTCATCAAGGGTACTGTCATCTTCATAGTTCAGATCAGGTTGATTGTGAGACGAATCAGACATGGTTGGATCTGAGGTTGCAACTGGACTTGGAACACTGAAGATGGGTTTTGTAGAAAAGCAAAGTTTTTACTGGGGAATAGAGAGAGAAAGTAATTTTGATAAGTTTTGGTTTATCTTAGTAAAAATACACGGTTAAATAGCAATTAAGCCCATATCTTTTAAAATTAGAAAAGATATACCAAAATACCCTTTTTGAACCAATTTTTCCCAAAACTAGGCACTTTCCTTTAAAAAAAAAATCTGTCACTATCAAGATAAGTTCAGAAAAGAATACAGTATCCACATTCCAATTTAAAACAAATCTATCCAATTTTGAATCACTGAATAATTGAAGAAATAAAGGAAAAATTGACTTGTCTCAACAGAAAAATAATAATTGATATTTAAGACTTTTGAACATAAGAAACTAACAATTTACTCAAGAATATGTATTTCACATACGATATTCATTCAATAAAAATTGAGACTGTGAGCTTAGATTGAGCAAATCTGTTTTTCCTCTACACGAAAATTGGTTTGATCATCTCAGTAAGGAAATAGTATAAGGGATGTCAAAAACAATTCAAGACATTGGCTTGACTTTAGCATTTATGTTCACTTAGGAAACCAGAATATGCTTCCTTTGATCATAAGCAATATGACTTTCTTTGTAAGGCTTTTGATTTTTCTGTTTTCCAAACAAGGTTGCAACTGTGGTTGCAACTGAATATGAAATATGCACTTTGTGCTTGCAACTCTATTACCAGTGAGGTTTTTAGGACAAGTTATCCCACATCTATTTTTGAGACATTATCACTTTTTAAAGTTTCAAACTTGTTTGTATCAAGGGTTTTTGTGAAAATATCAGCTAATTGTCTTTCAGTTGAAACATGTTCTAAAATTAAGCTCTTTTCTTCAACCAGTTCTCTAATAAAGTGATGTCTCAGATCAATGTGCTTAGTTCTAGAATGTTGCACTGGATTCTTTGCTAAATCTATAGCGCTTTTATTATCACAAAATAGAGTTAATACTTTTTATTTGACATTATAATCAACTAACATTTGTTTCATCCAAATTAGATGAGTGCATCCACTACCAGCTGCAATGTATTCAGCCTCAGTTGTTAACAAAGAAATACAATTTTGCTTTTTACTAAACCAGGACACAAGGTTATTTCCAAAATAAAAACACCCACCAGAAGTATTTTTTCTGTCATCTATGTTACCAGCCCAGTTTGCATCACAACATCCTACAAAATGACGATTAATGTCTTTAGAGTACCAAAGACCAAGGTGAGTAGTGCCTTTAACATAGCTTAAGATTCTTTTGACAGCAAGAAGATGAGATTCTAGAGGATTTGCCTGATATCTGGCACAAACTCCTACACTTAAGCAAAGATCTGGTCTGCTAGCAGTCAAATAAAGAAGGTTTCCAATCATAAACTTATACAGACTAGGACAAACACTCTTACCATTATCATTTTTAGACAATTTAGGAATACTACTCATAAAGGTTCTTGATGTGCCCGGGATGCTAAGATGTCGGTAAGTCGCTGAATTTTAGGAGAACTCAATAGAGAAGCCAACTCTTCGTGTTTGATAAGCCGAAGGCGCCACAAACAAGATGGGTTGGGGTTCTAATGAAACAAGCTTGATAAGCCCAAAGGCGCCACAAACAAGTTCCGTTAGGATGATTCACCACACTCCGAAGAGATAAGAAGGGGAGTGATAAGAATCGGGGTTTAACTCGCCACTAACAATCTGAATTCCACAAATTGCAAGATAAGAGAAAAGGATAAACAAGCAAAAAGCTTAATTCTTTATATCATTCAAGTGTCTTTTATAACTTGATACATGTGGCTTTATATAGAGCCAAAAATGTCATACTTAAGATAGGATAAGATCAACAACTTAGATTACTTGAATCTAGTTAGATACATGCATAGAAACCCTTTACACTTCTCTATAATATTAATTAGTGACTTTGACCACTTAGAATCAATGAATGTGTAGATTCATGAATCGGATTATTGCGCTTCTCGAAATAGCCAAGATTCGTCGTATCGGTAAAGCTGCTGTTCAAAGCTATTAAATGAGCTATTTCCTTTGTCATCAGCAGCTCATTAACTACTTCGAGCTTCTTAGATTTTGAACGAGTAACCGGACCCATATGAGGAATATTTAGCTTAGCATCTAACACAACATGATGCACATCATCTCCTCCGGGTTGATTAGGATTTGCCCTCAAATCCATATTTTCATTGTCTTCAATGTATGGAGTCAAATCCCGAACATTGAAAGTGTTTGATCCTTGGTATCCTTCAAGTAGTTCAATCTTATATGCGTTATCGTTGACTTTAGTCAATACCCGAAAAGGACCATCGGCCCTTGGCATAAGCTTTGATTTCCGCAGGTTTGGAAACCTTTCTTTCTTTAAATGCACCCAAACTAGATCGCTTGGTTCGAAAACAACCCGTTTTCGACTTTTATTCGTCACTCGCTCATTGATTTCATTTTGTTTCTCAATCCGTTCTTTCACCTTCTTATGTATCTCTTTAACCAACTCGGCTTTCTTTTCTCCATCCGTACTAATCCTCTCGCTGATAGGTAACGGGGATAAATCCAAAGGTGTAATAGGATTAAAACCATAAACAATCTCAAAAGGGCTGAGTTTCGTAACCCTATGCACACTACGATTATAAGCAAACTCGGCCATTGCTAGAGCCCCATCCCATGATTTCAGATTTTTACCAATAAGACTTCGAAGTAAAGTAGACAAAGTTCGGTTTACTACCTCGGTCTGTCCATCGGTTTGCGGATGACATGCTGTACTAAATAGAAGTTTAGTACCCAATTTCTTCCACAACTCTTCCAAAAGTAACTCAAGAACTTGACATCTCGGTCCGACACGAGCGTTTTCGGAATACCATGTAGTTTCACAACTTCTCGAAAGAACAAGTCCGCAATATGTGATGCATCGTCCGTCTTGTGACACGGGATGAAATGAGCCATTTTTGAAAAACGATCGACTACCACAAAGATCGAATCCATACCCCGCTGTGTTTTTGGTAATCCCAATACGAAATCCATACTCACATCAACCCAAGGTTGATTCGGTACGGGTAATGGCATGTATGACCCTTGATTTGCTTCTTTGCTCTTGGACTTTTTACAAACTACACATTTCTCAACAACCCGATGTACGTCTTTAATCATAGCAGGCCAATAAAAATGTTCTTTGACCATTTCCAAAGTCTTCTTTTCCCCAAAGTGTCCTGCCAGACCACCACTATGAGCCTCTCGAACTAACAATTGTCGAACCGAACAATTCGGAATTACAAGCTTTCCCATCCGAAAGAGATATCCCTCGTGGCAATAGAACCCATTCACGGCCTCTTTCTCACATGCCGAATAGATAGAGGACAATTTTGGATCTTCTGAGTACTGATCCTTGATGAGTTCGAATCCAAGCAAGTTCGCACTCATGATCGATATAAGAGCATGTCTTCGAGAAAGAGCATCGGCAACAACATTCGAATTTCCTTTCTTGAATTTGATAACATATGGGAATACTTCCATAAACTCGACCCATTTCGCATGTCTTCGGTTCAGTTTGGCTTGTCCTTTCAAATACTTTAAAGACTCGTGATCGGTGTGTATTACAAATTCCTTTGGGAGTAAATAATGCTGCCACACTTCCAAGGCTCGTATCAAAGAATAGAACTCCTTGTCATAGGTGGAATAGTTGAGTCGAGAGCCACCCAACTTTTCACTGAAATAAGCAATTGGTCGCTTGTCTTGTATAAGGACAGCTCCTATGCCTACCCCGGATGCATCACACTCGATTTCGAAAGTTTTCGAAAAGTCGGGCAGAGCCAAAATTGGAACCGAGCACAATTTCTCCTTTACTATCTCAAAACTCTTACGAGCAGCCTTATCAAATTTAAAAACACCATTAAATTTAGTACACTCAGTTAGAGGGGCTAACAAAGTGCTAAAGTTTTTCACAAAACATCTATAAAATGATGCTAATCCATGAAAACTTCGAACCTCTGAAACACTAGTCGTCTCAGACCATTCCTTGATTGCTTTTACTTTCTCCTCATCAACTTCAACACCCCTTTCTGAAACCACAAAACCGAGAAAGACGACTCGGTCTTGGCAAAAGTCAGATTTCTTCAAATTCCCAAAAAGCTTTTCTCGACGTAGAACGTCGAGGACCAGTCGTAGATGCTCCAAATGTTCGGCAAAGGACTTGCTATAGATAAGTATGTCGTCGAAATAAACAACAACAAACTGCCCAATAAACTTTCGTAAGGCATGATTCATCAAAAGCATAAAGGTGCTCGGTGCATTTGACAAACCGAATGGCATAACCAGCCATTCAAACAACCCTTGCTTCGTTTTGAAAGCGGTCTTCCATTCGTCACCTTCTTTCATACGGATTTGATGGTATCCACTTTTAAGATCAACTTTTGAAAAATATATTGAACCATACAATTCGTCGAGCATATCATCAAGGCGTGGTATTGGATAGTGATACTTTACAGTAATTTTGTTGATAGCCCGACTATCAACACACATACGCATGCTACCATCCTTCTTCGGTACGAGTAATGCCGAAACCGAACAAGGACTCATCGATTCCCGAACGTACCCCCGCTCTATCAACTCTGACACTTGGCGATGTAGTTCTTTGGCTTCCTCGGGATTACAACGATAGGCTGGTCGGTTAGGTAAAACAGCACCGGGAATGAGATCGATTTGATGTTCGATTCCCCGAATCGGTGGCAAACCAGGTGGTAATTCCTCGGGAAACACATCCTCGAATTCCTCCAAAAGTTTTACAACTTGCGGTGGGAGTGAGGATTTGTCGGTAAGCATAATTTCCCGCATGAGCAACACAAAAATCTGATCCTTGGTACTCAAGACTCGCTCGACTTCTCTACGACTAACAACCAGATTTTCCCGCTTCGTCTTGCCTAAAATATCATTTCGAATTTGCGCCGGTGTGAGTGGCGCAAGAGTATGCTTCCTCCCATCCTTTTCAAATGAATAAGTATTCTTGAATCCGTCATGAACCACCCTCCGGTCATACTGCCATGGTCGGCCTAAGAGTAAATGACTAGGACTCATAGGTACAACGTCACAAAGAACTTCGTCGGTGTATCGGCCAATAGTGAAAGGAACCTTTACTTGCTCGGAGACCCGAATATCACCCACCTCGTTAAGCCAACGCAGTTTGTACGGGCTAGGATGCTTCATCTTGGCCAATCCCAATTTCTCCACCAGCGTAGTGGATGCTACGTTTGTACAACTTCCTCCATCGATGATAACCTCGCACACCTTTTCACTCACTTTGCATCGAGTGTGAAATATGTTCTCTTGTTGTTCATCGGTAGTGACGGGCTGTACGTTAAGAACGCGCCGAACAACTAGGACCTCTCCATTTTCAGCCACATCTAAAGAATCCTCATCGGACTTTTGAACTTCCTCCTCGACTTCTTCTTCGCTCTCAATTTCAGATTCTCGGATAATCATAACTTTGCGATTTGGACATTCCGAAGCTATATGACCATGTCCTTGACAACGAAAGCATTTCAAGTCCCGATGCCTCGGGTTAGGCTTTGGAACCTCATCTTTTTTTGGTGTAGCCATTGGCGCTTTCCCCATCTCACCCCGTCCGACCCGGTTGGTGGTCGAGACAGTCTTCCCTTCAGTCATAGCGTTGTTTGTGTATTTCCCCCCACTTGGCCGAGCGGAGTATGGCCGGGTGGTGACCTTTCGTTTTCTTTGACGCTCCACTTTCAACGCCAATTTAATTACGTCCTCCAAGAAAACAAATGGTTGCAATTCCACGGTATCCGCAATGTCATCATTGAGACCCCGTAAGAACCGAGCGATGGTTTGCTCTTGCGGCTCTTGAAGGTTACACCTCATCTTCGCAGTTTCGAAATTCTTAACATACTCCTCTACGCTCATAGCTTCTTGCCGAAGAGATTGTAAATGTAGGTACAACTCTTGGCGGTAGTACTCCGGTACGAAACGACGTTGCATAAGCCGTTTCATGATCCTCCAACCTCGGACTTCCTCCTCTCCATCCTGACGCCTCTGCCCTTTCAAATTCTCCCACCACAAATGAGCATATTCGGTAAACTCAAGTGCAGCCAAGCGAACTTTCCTCTCCTCGGGTACGTCGTGGTACTCAAAGAGCTTTTCAACACGCTGCTCCCACTCGAGGTAATCTTCGGGCGAGCTATTACCTTTGAATGGAGGCATCTTGATGTTCATGTTACGTCCGGGATTGTCATAATGCCTTTGGCGATGTCGCGGTGCCCCTTCATATTCTTCGTTGGCATAATCACTCAAGTCACTACGGTGACCTTGATTGTCTTGCTCAGATGGTGGTTGGTTTTGTTGGTTTTGGAGACGCATCTCCGCCATCTCCGCTTGCATGGCCTCGATTTGGCGCTCAAGCCGATAGATTTTGGCTTGGTCGAGCGTCAGGCCTCTTGGAATTCGACCTTCGTTTTCATTAGACTGGTGTGACCTGGTCGACATCCTTGCTCTGATACCAATATGATGTGCCCGGGATGCTAAGATGTCGGTAAGTCGCTGAATTTTAGGAGAACTCAATAGAGAAGCCAACTCTTCGTGTTTGATAAGCCGAAGGCGCCACAAACAAGATGGGTTGGGGTTCTAATGAAACAAGCTTGATAAGCCCAAAGGCGCCACAAACAAGTTCCGTTAGGATGATTCACCACACTCCGGAGAGATAAGAAGGGGAGTGATAAGAATCGGGGTTTAACTCACCACTAACAATCTGAATTCCACAAATTGCAAGATAAGAGAAAAGGATAAACAAGCAAAAAGCTTAATTCTTTATATCATTCAAGTGTCTTTTATAACTTGATACATGTGGCTTTATATAGAGCCAAAAATGTCATACTTAAGATAGGATAAGATCAACAACTTAGATTACTTGAATCTAGTTAGATACATGCATAGAAACCCTTTACACTTCTCTATAATATTAATTAGTGACTTTGACCACTTAGAATCAATGAATGTGTAGATTCATGAATCGGATTATTGCGCTTCTCGAAATATCCAAGATTCGTCGTATCGGTAAAGCTGCTGTTCAAAGCTATTAAATGAGCTATTTCCTTTGTCATCAGCAGCTCATTAACTACTTCGAGCTTCTTAGATTTTGAACGAGTAACCGGACCCATATGAGGAATATTTAGCTTAGCATCTAACACAACATGATGCACATCAGTTCTTTTCTCTTTACTCTCACTCAAACCAAATTTCTTAACAAGATTATCAGCATATTTAGTTTGGCACAGAAAAATGCCCTTTTCATTTTGCTTAACTTGAAGTCCTAGAAAGTAAATTAATTCTCTTCCACCACTCATTTCAAACTCAAGTTTCATATCATAAATAAATTCAGCAATTTTGTTATCACAAGTAGAGCCAAATAAAATGTCATCAACATAAATTTGAGCAACAATAATATCCTTAGGAGTTTTCTTTGTAAACAAGGTTTTATCAACTCCTCCTCTGTTAAAACCTTTTTCAATTAGGAACTTAGTTAACCTTTCATACCAAGCTCTAGGGGCTTGTTTTAAACCATACAGGGCCTTTTTCAAGAGAAAAACATGTTCAGGAAACTTGGGATCCTCAAAACCTTTAGGTTGACTGACATAGACTTCTTCTTGTATGTTAGCATTTAAGAAGGCACTTTTGATATCTAGTTGAAATAACTTAAAGTCATACAGGCAAGCAAGAGAAAGTAGCATTCTAATAGATTCTATTCTTGTTACAAGGGCAAAGGTTTCATCAAAGTCTATTCCCTCAATTTGAGTGTATCCTTGAGCCACAAGTCTAGCTTTATTCCTAATGATTATGCCATCTTAATTACTCTTATTCCTAAAGATCCATTTAGTCCCTATAACATTTTTATTTGTAGGTCTGGGTACTAATGTCCACACATCATTCCTCTCAAATTGAGACAGTTCATCTTGCATAGCTAAAATCCATGCACTGTCTTCCAAAGCCTCTTTTATATTCTTAGGTTCTAACTCAGAAATATAACAAGCAAAGTGGACAACATTACTTCTTTTACCCCTAATTTTCAAACCTGAGTTGACTTCTCCAATGACATTTTCAAGAGAGTTATTCTTCTGAGTCCTTGCATAACGAGGTTTATTTTTGGATTGAATTGGAGGACCATCTTCTTATTCATCAGAATCTGTTATACTCTGGGTTCCAACCTCAGTTGCAACTAGACTTCCAACCTCTACAGAACTGTCAATTTGGAGTTTTTCTTTTATGTCTTTACTTTTGATTCCAGACTCATCATCATCACCTGTAATCTCATAAACATCTTTCAAGTCATCAAATAACACATTATATGACTCCATAACACAGTTTGTTCTTAGATTAAAGACTCTGAAAGCTCTATTGTTTTGAGCATAACCAAGAAATATACCTTTATCACTTTTGGGGTCAAATTTCCCAAGATGTTCTCTATCCTTAAGAATGTAACAAACACACCCAAATACTTGAAAATACTTGACATTGGGTTTTCTACCTTTCCAGATTTCATAAGCAGTCATGTCGGTACCTTTTGTAAGATACTCTATTAACAATATAACATGCGGTATTCACATCTTCAGCCCAAAATCTTTTGGCAAGTTTCTTAGAGTTAAGCATGACTCTAGCCATTTCTTGAATGGCTCTATTTTTTCTTTCCACTACACCATTTTGTTGTGGAGTTTTTGGGGCTGAAAACTCATGACTTATTCCTAGAGAGTTGTAGAAATTTTTGAACTTACTGTTTTCAAATTCAGTTTCATGATCACTTCTGACCCTCACAATTTTTCCAATAGAGGTTCCCTTTTCAAGTTGCAGTTTTAAGCAAAGTACTTTGAAGTGTTCGAAGGTTTCAGTTTTATCTTTCAGAAAAACTACCCAAGAGTATCTAGAGAAATCATCCACAACTACCAGAATATACTTCTTACCACCAATACTTTCAGTTTGCATAGGACCCATTAGGTCAAAATGAAGAAGTTCTAATATTCTTTTGGTATAGATTTGACTGGTACTTTTATGAGTCCTCTTTGTCTGTTTGCCTATTGCACAATCACCACACACACCTTGAGTTTTAATACTAAGATTAGGAATACCTCTTATTAGTTCATTTCTAACCAGTTTATCCAAGGTTTTGTAATTCACATGACCAAGCCTTTTATGCCAAACATCAACATTATTAGTAGCAGCTTGATTGCACCTATTCTCAGGTAACACTTTTTCAGTTTTCTCAAAAACATAGCAACTGTTTGCTGACTTAACTCATGTCATGATCAATTCATTTTTAACATCAGTAATCATACACTTATGTTTGTTGAAATGAACAACCATGTGATTGTCACAGAGTTGGCTAATACTGATGAGATTAGCTTTTAAGCCATCTACAAAAAAAACATCATTTATTTCAGGCATTCCAGGTTTGTTCAATACTCCTTTTCTAATAATTTACCAGTGTCTCCACCTCCAAATACAACAGTGTTTCCTGTGAGATTAATGACATTTTTGAGAACACTTGCATCACCTGTCATATGCTTTGAGCAACCACTGTCAAAGTACCATTCATTAGTAGTAACAGCATTTAGAGAAGTAATGACAGCTTTATTATTGGCAATTACGGTAGATTTACTTTTAACCTTCCAAACCCAATTCATCTTTTGATAGCAAGAGGACAACCAGTTTTTCTGAGAAATATACTTTATGTTCATTTTTAAATAGCACCTGATTTCTAGATGTCCATGTCTTTTGCAAAAATTACACAGTTTTAAATCAAAAGTAGATTTATCCTTAAAATTATTCAGTTTTTTTTTGGTTGCAACTGTACTTCTAACCTTATTGTCAAAAACATGAGTTTCAGCTTTAACTAGAGCTTTAACAAAGGTAGTTTTTCCAGTGCTTCCATAACCATAGTAACCCAAACCATTGTTATCTTTAGAGCCTCTAGAATAGGACAACATGTCATCTAACTTATCTGATGCAGACACATTCAACAGTTTCATTTTCTTCTTGGTCTCATTTAACTCAACCAGCTGTGTGTTGAGTTGCTCAGTGAGATTCTTTACCTCATCCTTTAGATTAGTATTAAGTTTGTTTATGATCAAGGATTGTTTACTCAGACATTGATATTTTTCATAAAGGACAAGATACTGTTGAGTAATATTTTCATTAGAGCGCTCTTTCTCATCATTGTTATAGGTTTTAAGTGCAGTTGTAACTAGGGTTGAAACTGACTCACAATCACTTTCACACACAGGTCCTTTTTCAGTGATTCTTCCCATAAAATTAACAAAGTTAGATTCATTCTCTTCATCACTGTTACTCTCAGATTCACTGTCACTGTGAGTGGTTATATAAGCATTTTTGTTCCTTTTTAAAGTATTTGCACACTTCGACTGAATGTGACCATACCCTCTACATTCTCTGCATTGAATTTCTCTAGGCTGATAATCTCTGTCATCCTTCTCTTTAGGATTCCACTTCCCTTTAGGATTATTATTAAGCCTAGGTTCTGGCCTAAATTGATTATCTCTTTTCTGAAAGTTTTTGGATGTTCCAGTATCATCTTGTTTTTTCTTATAGAATTTTTTGTAAACCTTTTGAGCAAAGAAGGCCAGCTGTTCTTCATCACTCATATTTTCACAGACTTTGGATTCAGGTTTCTTAGCCTGAAAGGCTATTCCTTTTTCTGGTCTCTTTTGTTTGAAATTTTTTAGCTCATGAGTGCTTAGATTTCCTATAAGCTCTTCAAGTTTAGATTATCTAAGTGTATTGATTCGTCAATAGTAGTAACTTTAATTTCAAACCTTTCTGGAAGAGACCTTAGAGATTTTTTTACAAGTTTAGCATCACTATATTTTTCACCTAAGGTCCCAGCTTGATGGGCAATATGACAAATTCTACCATTAATCTGTTTAATGGTTTCATCTTCCTCTATTCTTAAATTTTCAAATTAAGTAGTTAACTGTTGGAGTTTAAAGGCTTTTACTTTAACAGTTCCTTCAAAAGTTACTTGTAAAATATTCCATGCCTCTTTGGCAGTTTCACATTGAGAGATATACCTGCACATACTGAGAGTTACACCAGCAAAGATCAAGTTTATTGCTGTTGAGTTTGCACTAGACTTTTTGTCCTCATCAGTAGACCATCTGTCTTCAGGTACATAGACCAGTTCACCTTCACCATCCGTAACAGTTGGAACCTCCCAACCATACAATACAGTCTTCCATGCTTGTTCATCTTGCTGTTTGATGAAGGATCTCATTCTGATTTTGCACACTCCATACTTGACTCCTCCTTCAAGCAATGGTGGCTTGTTAAATGCGTTTCCTTCCCTCATTAAATCCATCTTTCCCAGAACACATGATCCACACCAAGTATATCTGATGTGAAGCTCTGATACCAATTGAAATTCCTATCCGCTGTTCTAGTTGCAGTTATGCAGTTAGGTTCCAAGTACAGTTGCAACTGAGGTTGGAATCTAAGTATAATGATGGACAGAACTGGAATGATTAAATGTACTTGAATTAAATCACACGCACATTGAACAACGGAGTTCATCCAACTAGGCTACGTCTCCGGGGCACTTACCCAGATTGATGATATTATAATGTCTTTCAATATAGGATTCAAGTCTTAATGAAAAACTCTCAGACTCGCTCTAGGTTTTTCTGCCTATCTCTATATTGCTCATACCTTATAACTATCACTCAAAAGATCAATGGCATCCCACCATTGTTTTCGTTTTTAAAGCTTGTTGTGTATTCTCTCAATGTTGAGTTCTTTATAATTTAGAACACACACTTTTTACAAGCAAAGCTATTAATTATTTAAAGAGTAAAAACAATCTTCTTTCTTCAAGAACTTGTTGATTGTTTAAGACTCTTCTGATTGATCAACCTTTCCATATCTTGAATGAGATAATGCTGTAATTGATTGACCAAATCTTCTTGTTAATACCTGTTAATAGACTAGCTTGACAATAGGAGTTACTATTTCTTTAAACAAGAAACATATAAAACAATATCTTTTTAGAGAAACAATCTTAATAAAACATGAAACCATAACTCTATATATTCAATCTAATTAGATCATTGCTGATTTGTAAACGCATAGATTGAATGAAGAGATACAGACATTGTATAATAAAAGAGATCTACTTTCCACAATTAAAGGAACATTATCTTTTCAAACTAATCTCCATATTGCATTTAAACTCTTTCCATTCTTTATCACTTAAATATTCTCAATAAGAGCAAATTGAATCTTGTTAAAAAAATGAGAATATATCCTGCATACTTTTATTCACATAAAAAACTTTAAAGATTAAGTAATACAGTTAGACAGAATAAAACAGAATCCTGCGTATTGGCATGTTGGAAGTGTAGTTGCAACTGAGGTTGCAAGCTCACCTGTAAACATTAAACTGTTTTAATTCATAAAAACCAACTTGACTTAATTTGTTCAAACCAATTGACAACAAGAGTTAATAGGCCAGAACTATGGTCCTAACACTTTCCATATTATAGTTGATTTCTCGAAAACGACGAGAATGAGATTGTTGAAAAAGATGATAATAAAATGCACATCGAGACCGACTACATGCATAGACAGTCAGTCCGGTCTTATAAGCATCATTTTCAGCATTCGACCCCTATCTGGAACCACGGATGGACCATCAATTCACACGAGCGTGGTCTTCCCCCAGACTCGGAGTCTAGAGATAGACATCGTCAGGACCTGAATAATATAAAGTCGAGTACACCAACATTAGATAAATTGAAATGGCAGGAAATATTCTCCCTCTTTCGGGACTTAAGCGCTTTAAGCGTGCGGAAAAGAAATGAGTTTGTGTACATTTATTTGATTTATATTGCTTTTGAGATTGTGTTGTAGAACTTTAAATAGAAACAACATATTTATGTTATATTATTAGCTGAGTTGGATTATTATGTGTGTTTATGTACATGTTAATTATTTTGGAAACAAATAGAAACAAGAAAGGTCATGCTGAAATTTTTATAAGATAATATTTGTTAGATAAGATAATATTTGTTAAATTCAAAAAATTCGTGAATGTTACGTCATATTTTATTCTAGATAATATGATAAGATAAGATAAACGTTATCGATAAGATAATATTTCTTAAAGTCAAAAATCCAGTTTATACCAATCCGTGAATGACATGTCATCTTTTATCTTATATAATATAGATATGATAATATAAACATTATCGATAACATAGTATTTGTTAATTTTAAAAAATCTGTTTAGAATAATCCTTCAATGCAACGTCATCTTTTATCCTAGATTATATAGATAAGATAAACGTTGTTGATAATAAAATATTTGTTCAGACGAATCTGTGAATATCACGTCATCTTTTATCCTAGATAAATATGATACATCCTAGCCAATTCTAACCATCTCTCAAAACAAACAAAAACACAAACACTCTTGAAAACTACTGTAATCTTTATTTCATAAATTCGTAGCTCAACATAAAAATGAGTTATAACGGTAAATATGACGACAATTTCTCTTTTAACTATAACTATGTTGATTCATCAAATAGCTCAAATCCGGAACTAACTGACTACACAGAATTTTTCAAAAACGTCGATGATTTGTCTTGGGATAGGAGGAAGGACATGATTGCTGATCTTGAAGACATTGTCGAGATTTGAGTTTTTTCCTTTCGATTCGTAGTCCTGGGGGGTGATTCGAGAATAACTGCGTATGTTGAACTAATGTGTGATAAGTCGTATGTTAACAACAAAACAAGACGTCTTCCACTCATTCATGTACCAACAAACAAGATTGTCCCTTTAAAATTTTGGGTTACGTTATTAATGATGAGTGAAAGTATCATGTAGAAAATGAATATCATAACCTTCCACCTGGCACTTATCTTCAAGGGTCAGTCCGGGATACTCATATATCAGAATCCGAAAAGTAAATAGTTATATCTTTAAAGAAAATTAGTTTTAAAGTTAGTGGAATATTCTATAAAAAATAAAAACCCAGAAAATATTTCAAACTCAAAAACAATTTATAATTATTTTGCTAGTCTTAATTTAAAGAGCGAGATGGTAGAAGACAGATACAACAATTGCTTCATTTGTTGGATATTCATCGTTATACTTTTCTATTATAATGAGAACTCAACAACTTATGGCCTAGAAAACCTCTTTTTTGCCCACCTTGATTCTGTAAGGCTGTTTAAACCTTTTCTTGATATATTGACTATACGTATATGACAAACATATTTAACATGTCATTTCTAGAAGTTGTAGAGATGAATTCGACAAACCAAACCTATTGCTTATGTTTTGTTTTTATGTAGGATGAGACAAAGGCGTGTTATATTTGGGCTTTGGAAATATTTAAAGAAACATTGGCGAATTATACACTACCTAGGGTCATCATAATAGACAAAGAAATCACCTTGATAAATGCGTTATGCGTTGTCTTCCCGGATTCTTTTTATTTATTATGCATTTTTCATATCTCAAAAAACCTTTTGAAAAAGTGTAAAAAAAATTATCTCTTCTACAATTTTCTAATAATTTCTAGATGATTGGGGTTTAGTCATTGAAGCTGAAATGATAGAGCAATACAATTTTTACGTAGCTAGTTTCATTTTCTCCCACAATTCGTATCCCGATGTGGTTAAGTATGTAACCAACTTGTTAAATAAACATGTCAATAAGTTTGTTGCATGCTATACCAACCCTACAATGCACCTAGGTAATAGAATTAGTAATCGGACTGAACAAAAACAGTCGACGCTAAAAAAATATTTTTTCACCAATTGTGGCACTCTTAAAAATGTTTGGGTCGAAGTGCGTACAATTATTAGTAAACAGTTCGACGATATTAAAATGAAGTTGGATAGATGCAAGTCCTATTTTTCACATGCTGAACATACACCTATATTTTTCTATCTTAGGTCCTATATCACACACCATGCCTTTAATTTATTATTTAAAAAACATAAAAAATGTGTTGGGCAGTGGGATGTGAATTGTTCTTGTGCTATAAAGTTGTCTTATGGGCTACCTTGTCACCATGTTATGAGTGAGCATATAGCACTTAACAAGTATCTTTCACTAGAAGATATCCATAAATTCTGGAAAAAAATAGATGTAATTGATGATAATGGGTCCAACGATGATGATGGGGTTGATGGTGATCTGTACGAGTTTAAAACTGTTTATTCTACCAAAACTCCGAGAAATAACTTTACCCTCTAGAACATCCATGAATGAACTTGAAGTAAGGCAGACTATGGGGGAGACCTAGAAAAGGAGACACTTCTAGTAAGAGAGATAAATCAGGTTGTGAGTATGTAGACGAAGAACTTGTGAGTGGAGATAAAGGAAAAGGTAAAGCCGAAGAAGAGCCAGTTCGACCAAGTAGGAGGATGCACAGAACGACTAAAAACCCCACTAACCCTATGAAACCCTTCAAGTACAGTGAGCAAATATGGTACATATTACATAACTACATCGACACGGTAAATGATGTGCGTGGGGATGGTCATTGTGGATTCCGAGTCATTGCAAAAGCGATGGAGAAAATGATTGGTATGAAGTTAGATGGGATTTGAAGCAAGAGTTTCAGGTAAGTAAAGAAATTTATTTTGATTTGTTTGAAAATCTAGCTCCGGAAGGTTTTGGATATTATTATACTCTTGAGAGTTTGAATTGGGGTGAGTTGAACACCAATTTTGCCCCCTCCCGATTATTGGGTGAGATTTCCAGCCTATAGTTATCTAATTTCATATTATTATAATATACCACTTGTATACTTGTCATTATGTCATACCGATAGAGGTTTAAAGATTCACAACACCACTTAATTACCTATTTTTTTTGGGCCTTGTAAATAGAGATCTTACATCCCTACTATAATGGTGTTCGTCAATAACTGCCATTATGCTGAATTGTTCTTAAAGAGGAGAACTTTCCAATGCCAGAAATTGTGAATCGGTGAGAGAAAATACACACTCAAGATACTGATCAATGGAACAGGCTTTTTCGATCAAATTTCAGTAAATACAAAATGTTACAAAAGAAAGAGGGAAAAAACAAATCTCAAATGAAACATCATACAACTTGGGCGATTAGTTATTTATGTAGGGTACTATTTTTCCAAGTTGTAAACTGGTTTTAATGAGGCTCAAATAAAATCATGTAATGTTTCATGTTGAGTTAATTCATTTTATGTAATTTATTTAATGTTTCATGTACATTTAATAACTTTTTCGAAATCTATTTCATTGTTTCATTCAACAACATTGGCAACTACAACTAATAAATGAAGTTAGACAAAAAATAAGATAGCTAATAATCATCTCAGAGTACCATATTGAAACAATCGTAAGTATCTTGTATGTAAATGAAAAATGCATTTTTTCAAGTGTTACACATTACTTGTATAACGGATTAACTACCTGTAAAAGGAATCAAACTAAAACAATCATTAAATCACCTAAATCACAACTTTTTTGGTTCACAAAAAAGGTAATATAACCAGTCAAGTGTAAAAAAACAGTCATGGTACAATATTGCAACGGTCGTAAAACTCTCGTATGTACATGAAAAAATATGATTTCAAGTGTTACACATTTCTTGCATGACGGACTAAATTCTTGTAAATATAATTAAACTAAAAGGATCACCGAATCACAACTTATTTGCTTCACAAAAAGGCAACATGACTAGCCAAATGAAATAAAACATCCATAGTATCATATTGCAACGGTCGTAAAACTCTCATATGTACATAAAAAAGTATGATTTCAAGTATTAACCATTTCTTACATGAGGGACTAAATACTTTTGAAAAGAATGAAACTAAAAGAGTCACATAATAACAATTTATTTGCTTCACTAAATAGCAAAATGATCATTATGTTTTATACAAAATTTTTTTTTTTTTTTTTTGATGTTACATTTAACAAGCCTATTAAGGTATATTAAGTTTTTTTTCTATAAAAAAGCCTATTAAGGTAACATCAAAAATTTGTTTTTGATGTTACGTTTAACAAGCCTATTATGTTACATTTGATGTTACATTTAACAAACACATTTTAAACATAAATAATTGAGTTTTTTTTCTATAAAAAGCTGTTTTTTAATTTTATGTTTTTTTTTTACGCAGTGGCAGGAAGGTAATTTACCAAGATGTAAACCGTAGTTTCAGAGTGCGGTTTACCTTGTGACATAAACTGTAGTCTGAAACTACCATCCGTACTTACGAAGTACGGTTTGTACTTTAAAATTACGGTTTGTGTGTGGATTCAAATTATTTTTAGTGGACAAATCCGGCCTTTTTTTGGATTGTGTATGCACCTTTTTTTCCCGATTGTGTATTTAACTTTTTTGGATTATGTGTGCACGTTTTTTCGATTGTATATGCACATTTTTCACGATTGTTTAGGTATCTTTTTTTAATTTCTATATCAATTTTTTCGATTTCTGTATGCACCTTTTTTGGATTGTGTATGCATATTTTTCACGATTATTATGTATGCACTTTTTTTGGATTATTTATGCATTTTTTCTGATTGGGTATGCATTTTTCTGCATTGTGCATGTATTTTTCTCGATTGTGTATGCATTGTTTTGGATGTTTATGCACTTTTTCGGATTATATATGTACTTTACTGGATGTGTATGCACTTTTTCGAATTATGTATGCACTTTTCTCGATTGTGTAGATATTTTCTTCACGATTGTGCATGCATCTTTTTTGGTTGTTTATGCGTAATTTTTGGATTGTGTATGAACATTTTTAACGATTGTGTAACATTTTTTTTTAATTGTGTATGCACTTTTTTGTGATTGTGTATGCACATTTTTTGGATGGTGTATGCACTTTTATCGATTCCTTTTTTTTACTTGTTTTTTGATTATTTTGTATTTTTAGATTTTTTTGAATTCTTTTTTTGAATTTTTTAAGTGGAGGAGGTTGGAATTTGTGTATGCACATTTTCGTGATTGTGTATGTATCTTTTTTGGATCGGGTATGCATTTTCTCGATTTATTTATTTTGACTTGTTTTTTGATTTTTGATTTTTGATTTTTGATTTTTGATTTTTTTGATAAATTTTTTATTATTTTTTGAATTTTTTTTGAGTACTTGTTGGAGATTATGTATGCACATTTTTTGGATTTTGTATGCATATTTTTGGATTGTGTATATACTTTTTTCTCAATTTATTTATTTTGACGTGTTTTTTAAATTTATTTATTTTATGGATTTTTTTAATAATTTTTTTTAAAAAAATTATTTATTTTTAAATTTTAGATTTTTTGAATTTTTATGAGTGGAGATTGGCGACGATGGCGGCGGTCCATTGGAGCTCCGACGCACTCGCTAGAGCTCCGACACCGCCACCGTCATCACCAACCCATGGGCAAGTGATGGGTCGGATTATAGGTCCAAACTCTAATTGAGGAGAAAGAGAGTTGCAATGGATTGTGGTGGTTTTTAGGAATATTTGATATTGTTTCAGACTTTTTTTTGACATTGCCTCACAAGAATATGGGCATACAACTACACTATTACTTGATCAGAAACTCTCTTCAAATACAAAACGCTCCCATGTATTATTTGGTTATCATACTGGTTTAATCCTTACGGTTTTTGAATAAGAAGGGAACCCCCCAAAATCTTCTGCATCTTCCTTTTAACCTATAAAATAGTTGCTTGCCAATTCAAACTGTTTGTTTGTTTTAGACCACACCACGGTTTCAATCAATTGTCTGCAAATGTTAATGATCTCTAAGCCTCTTTTTGAGTATAAAATGATAGATTTATCAAGTCCTAAACGCTTCATTGCCAGACAAATGCTTTTATCCACCACAGTAAGAAGAGAGAGGAGGGGGAGATGGCAACAACACCCACACATGAAGCTACAACATCCGCTGAACTCAAAAAATGCAGAAGACATAATTTCGTCTTGCAAAAAGAATAACATGAGTACGGTCAGCTGTGCAGAAAACCAAATTAAAGCACAAATAGAACATAGTTGACCTGATTTCCACTAAGATACTCAATTGCATAGTTCTATTCAGACATCTGTACTTTTTTGACAAAGGAGAACAAGAACAAAGCTCAATCAAAAGTAATCCTACTGTTGACAATAGAGGGATTTATGATTATGGGCTCTATTGGTATTTAACCAAGACCTAATTGTATCCAAACAGAGTAGGGTCGTGACAACTCCACCCAATCAATAGCCTGTACTCCATGATTTGTTTTAATCCCATGCATCTGAGCAACTAATATCCATGAAGAATCTGGAAACAAATAAGAATCAACAATTATAATAATTGAAAGTTTGGTTGCATTTTGAAGATCCCCTTGCAATATGGGTACAATAAAAGCGCCTACTCATCATATTAGTTTCAACCCAAATGGCATAAACGAAAATATGGCATAAACATATTAATAATCTATTCTTTTACATTAGAAGGGTATTACAAACTTTTTTTAATGTAAGATGATTCTTGCTCCAAAATATGATTTTTGTGGGAGTACTTGGATTATCTCTGTTTTTGTACAAGTATCTATAAAACAAAGTAGGAAACAAAGACTGGGTAATTAACAAATGGTAGGAATGGTTAAACATAGGTCCCTTATGGGAGTCCAGTGGAAAGTAGGTAGTTTTATTTCGAGGTCCCACTATCTCATGGATATATAAATAGAACCGATAAACTGCAGACGGAGCGAGCACCTGGGAGTGTTATACAAATGTGGATTCTAAAGGTGCAATGGTCCTCAACTTCGACAACAGAGTTGAAGGTACAAATTTGAAGGGGTGGAAAATTTCAGATAAAGGTGTGAGTATACAAACCGGCTATTTAAGAATTAAAAACATTAATTCAAGTCCTGTTTCTCAACATCTAAGAACCAGGTCTGACCTTTTGGCTGCAGCAAAATAGCAACTGAACAGGTAGTCTTAAACATTCAAAATTTGATATCAAAACCCGCCGACGGTGAGAATTCCAACAGAAAGTGGCACATTATCATATAGGACAACTGTACAACGATATCATTCCTACAACTAAGTAACGAACGCAGTTACTGAATGATTACACTTACCAATATAGGGAGAGAATTAAACTTCATCGGAATCAACATGCCTGCCAAATTTCTTGAGAGCAAGAGAATACACCACCTTTCGTCCAACTGATTTCCCTTCCGCCACCAACTTGATAGCCTTAACGTACATCATATACAACATTTTAGAAAATACACAGATAATTGAAGAGAAAGTTGGGAGGCAGTCCACTCGAATTTCCAGCAAAAAAGTTTGATTAATGGTGACTGTGATATTAGTATTCAAGACATTCTTCCACAATACATATGCTACATTGGTATTAAAGTCTGCAAATTAAATCTGAACTAATACAGGAAGACAATGCTGACAATACTTAGTCAAGCTAAAGGGGTAAACCGTGTACACAAAGCTCCCGCTACGTGTGGGGTCCCAGGAGGGGTCAGGCGACTCAAGGTACTATGGGCCTATTGTAGACAGCCCTTCTTGCATTATTTTACAAGCGGCTGTCACGCGGCTCGCCATCTCGGCTTAGTAAAGCTATTAAGCCTAATCATGTATTCCGAAATTACGTAACTCTGACCTAATATCATCCTGATAAACAAGAGAGCTTAGGAAAAGCAGATGATGAATTTAATAAAAACCAGTATTAAAGCAAAGGATCCGTAGTTTAAAACAACAAAAAATACTTGAGGGACAAGTATAAATCATGACATACGATCCATTGTTTTGTTCTATTTTTTGGTTTGCCCATTCATCTTAGAAAGCCTGAAATCACTAAAGAAATAAAAATGTAAGTTAGTGCAGAAACCAACGAGAAAGGGAAGTGTCTCAGAAATTTCTAAATCCTAGTCATAGATTTGAAAGCTTCCATGATCCTGACTACTATTTCGAGTTGACTTTGTTTTTACATTGTAGTTTTTGAAGTTATTTTTGAACTCAGATGATGAAAGAAACATTCAACTTGAACACAAATCAATCCATGGACAATGCATACTAGAATGATTAACCCTTAATTTTTTTTTATAGTATATGTACAAGACGTACATCAAACATAGAGCTTCCTCATCTAGAATTATTTAGATGACAAAAAAAATTGAACAAAGGTGGAAAGAGTTATCAAGTCACCATAGAAAGACTATTCCCCTCGGAGATCAAGCCTCTGAGTTCATTCTCAAGCTGAGCCTCGGATGGAGATTCAATTGTCTTGCTCACTTTTCCTTCAATCAATAAAGTGATTTCTCCTTTTGCTTGGCGATGTGAGAATGCTTCTTTTGCTTCTTCAAGTGTACCCCGCCAGAACTAGTTCATAAGCAGCAAACATAAGCATCACCACAAACTATTTGAAGAAAAAAATTACATGCCGACAACAACCAGCAGGCTAGCCTTTTTCCTCAACTTTCTATTATAGATATAACTTCTCTGGGACAATATAATTTCAATACTACAAAACTAAAATTAGGCGGGTATGCCAAACCCTCACATGAGAAGAATTGATGCCCATCATTAATCCAGCAAAACCAATAAATCTCATGATGGTAAAACTATCAAGCATAATACACAGAATTTAAAAGTGATAAGCAAGAAATTAATCCAACCTCTTCATGTATTTTTGTCATTTCTCGAGCTATGACACATCGCCTGTTGCATTTATAAACAATTGTCATCAATAGGTTTCAAGGTAACACATACTTTAGGTCTAGAAGAAGTGAATAAATAAATAACAACTTAAGAGAGAAAATAATTATTACAAAAAAAAAATAGATTTTTGTTCAGGGTATCCTGTATATATTGCATCAATAGTCATTAGGAGACAAAAAATTCAAATATCTATTTAGATGATCTTCCCCTGTCAAAGAAAGGCTGCCCAAGGATCCCACAGTAGGAAACATTTTTAAAGGAAAGTTTTCCAATATTCTCTAAAAAGCATTATCAATTGAGGACAAAAAGGAAGTGAGGAATCTCAATAAATGTGTACTGATATTAAAGGAAATTGGATTTTGGAATATGAATTCTACCACTTCCCCAACAAATTATTTTTCATCGCATCGAACCTAGGTCATCAAATTCTTCATGTGGGGTTCATGATTGTGAATCCAGAAATTTTAAGGATTGCAACCTCATATCCATAATTCGCCATATGAAATAATTTTGAGACCAATATTACTAAGAACTGTCGAACATGCATCTCAAGAAGCAGTCTTGAAACTTGTACTTTTAATACTTAGCGCCTTTGCGCACCTTCTCTTAGGGAACCAGTAACCAAGCACCAAACATGGAAGGAGTATAACAACCTTCTTTCTGGTAGTTATTTTAAAACAAAACTTTCCTTTTTTCACTTTCCCTTCATCTTCGTCCAAACAGGCCATAAACAGACCATATGGTTTAAAGGTCAAACACATCCTATACTACTACTTCAGTACTTCTAGCAATTCCATGCTGGGTAAAAATTGAACAATGTCCAACACTCATGCAGAAAAATAGACATATTCACATGTTTATGCTGGAACAAAAAAACTGTCCTCAACATTTACCTTTGCTCACCAAAGGGAGGAATAGCCTCTTCTACGAATTGACAAAGCTTATGAGGAGGAACAAAGAATATCTGTGTTGCTGTTTCACTAGAAGATGTTATCATCCTCTCTCTTCTTAATCCAGCATTTTTAGGCAGGAACCCAACTGCATCCAACCAATTAAAGGTACAAACTTGGTACAATAATATAAGCATTTTTCAATAGACTATGGAAATGAGTGAGGCCTCTAAGTTTTACCCTGATCATTCCACATTAAGTATCCCCCGGGACGGTTACCCCAATTTATGGAGACTTCATACTGCAGTTTATTAAAATTTACTCTCCAAATTTTTCCTTTATATTATAGATTCATGTGTTATTGAAGTTTTTGGGAGGAAAGCAAGAGGAAATATTACATAAATTTCTTTGCTATTTTAAAGAAATGAATAACAGAAAATAAACATTTCAACCATAAACTGTGGATTGAACACAGAACAGATTAAGTAATACATAGCTTCTCACCGAAAGTGAACTGTTCTGTACTCAACCCTGAGGCAGACAGGCCAGCTACGAAAGCAGAAGGACCGGGTATAGGTATCACCGGAATATTTTCAGTCACACATAATTTCACCTGCACCCACATTTAGAGCTTAAAACAGTCTGTACATAGATGGGGCCAAAATTAAACTTCTCTTTTAAAAATAACTGTCTGGAAGCACTTTAATCGACTAAGTTTGTCCTCACATTCTAAAGAGTTTTGAGATCATGCTTAAACAGAATGGGTAGGAAAAATCATTGAAACTCCTACTGGTAAGATAACATAAACCTCTAGTAAGCACGAGAAAGATAAAATCTGATGACATCTACTACCTTGCAATTAAAGATGTGATTGGGCATAGACTGTACAGTGTAAGACTTGAAGGAATAAAATGCTTTTGGATGGTTAGTAAGAAACTAGTAAACCAAGGGGTCAAGACTTTATTTTAAAGCACTATCATGCTTCGCAAACTACCAGTTTACATTATTACGACTATGCGGAATAAACAATTCGTACATAAATAAAGAAAAAAGGAACACATATATAAAGGAAAAAAAAAGATTCACTTGATGCAATACAACAAAGCTACAAGAGACCGGAATAATATTAGTCATTCAGAAGAATGGGCACTTCTGATCGCACTTAGTTTATGTGTCTAGTTATAGAGTGCAAGAGAAAGACTTTGTTTCTCAATATGCTAACGACGTATCAAAAAATGATCAAGAAAAAATACTCACCAATTCCATACCCGGATCACTGATGCCCGGAGTTCCTGCATCGCTGATTTGAGCAACAATTTCTCCATCCCTTAATCTCTTCAACACAGTGGCTTCTCTTTGAGACTCATTAAATTTGTGATAACTCAGCTGAAATCTAATGCTAGCAATTCAGAAAAGAACACAGATATGGCAAATCATTAAAATGCGAAAGGTGCAACAAACGTACAAGAGGAGTTTTGATATCATAGTGTTGAAGTAATTTCCCAGAATGCCTGGTATCTTCAGAAAGTATCACATTGGCTGATCTTAAGACACGGAGCGCTCTGCATAATAGAGAATTTTATTACACATGGATATTAAATTTGTACCAAGGTCCGAGGAAAAAATTTCATATGATCACTGTAGCGGACAAATTTGAAGATCTTGGATTATGGAATATAAGTCTAATACCTTAACGTAATATCTTCAAGATTTCCGATCGGTGTTCCCACCAAATACAGACCGGGTTTTAAAGGACCCTGCATATCCAGTTAAGAATAGGTTGATAGAAGCTTTATAGATTTCAGGAAATAGCCACAAGTTTAAAGTTCAAAACAGTAAATAAACTAAAAATGATAACAAAATAATAAGAGTAAGCAAAGGAAGGAGTCAATTACAGTGTGTGGGGATGACGAAAAAAATATTAAAAACACAAGGAGAAATAATATCATGTTATAATATAATTCGAGAGGTTCGTCTTTTAGTTAAAAGTGAGATTTTTGAGCAAAGAGAACTTTTGGATTCTGCGACTGTGCTTCAGGACTACTAACAAAGCCATTTCATTTAGAAAAAAAGAAAAAGGTAATGAGAACAATAGAATTCCACAATAAGTTTATAATTTTTTTGAGGTTTAAAAACACTTATATGATTTTCTAACACTATGTTAAGGCAAATTTTATTTTAATTTTGGTACGAAAACTGATGGAGGACAAAAAACCAAACTTATCGATATGTTAACTCTACCGTTGGAATACTTTTATACAACAAATTCTGCTCCAAGAGAGGTGACAAATTCTTGGGAAGTCATTTACAAATCCGAATCGCGGATTAATAAATCAACGTATTCAGGGCATCTTCTTAGCAGAGAGCAATTTAGCTACATCACAGTAGGGTCTTTTTTTTTTTCCTTTTCCTTATTTATTTGAACAAGCATGTGAAGTCTATACGGAGTATTATGTCCTTAATTAGTTTGTGCTGAATTGATAGTGGTGGATTTGGAAGCTGGTATGGGGTTTAGGGTAAATAATGGAGTAATATTTTTTTCTTCGGTAAGTAAGTGTATATAGAAAAGGGACCACCTAACCCAGACTTTACATGAAGCACTTAAAAACACAGAAACGCTTATAATACGCCTTGCACAAAGTAACAATCCTAAGACCAAGCTAGATAAGCAAAACCAATATTTCTATCAATTAGACCAGTAACTTACAATATACAACACTTCCACAACAATATAAATATATGGAGGATTAATTCTTTTATTATTATTCCTTTCCGTTACCTCGATAGCATTTTTTACCGCTTTAATCTCTTTTTAATTCTCTTACTTGACCAATCTTTTGGGTAGTCATCATAGGATAGACCCTTTTGTAGCTTTGTCGGGGTAATAAAAGTTACTAAACTGTCCCATACCTGTCCTCTTTCTTATCATGGTCAATTGAACTCCGCTCAACTATTTCCCATTCTCGCTAGGTTCACATGATTCATTGATACCTATTTTCACTTCAGCATTGTGACTAACCACTTTCTGGTTCCCCTTTTGCTCCCCAAGTTCATTAACGAACATTTCAGATTTTTGCTCTACACTGTCTTGGTTTGAACTCATGTCTAAAGCTCCAAAAGATATCTTTGTATCTTCTTTGTCCTTTTCGACTCTCACATACCTGCTCTTTATTTCTCTTATACTTGCAACATTACCATTTCTATCAACAAATTTACCTACTCTTTTCTTTACAAGACCTGCCATGGATCCAATACAACATATTTATTTCCCCTCGCAAGTTTACTAGTCCCATGCCTACTTTGCAAGCCTTCCTCTCTTGCATTACTCCATTTATAGGGCTGCATATTGTCTTACCATTGGCTTTGAAAACTATTATACCTTTTTTCCCTCCTTTATTCCCTGCATTTGATGACAAGTGCTTTCTTTATGACCAAATTTCTTATATAATCCACATCTAGGAGGTAACCACTGATACTTTACTTTTATGAGTATGTCGACAATTGCATCCCCATTTTTTATTTGTAATGTGCTTGGCAATTCTTTGGAAGCATCTATTTTAACGCATACACAGGCATATGTCACTCTAAGCATTTTTTCCGTTGCGTGATCAACATAAAGCAGTCACTCATATCGGTATTAGCTCCAAAGCTTCTTTGTTTAATTTCATCATACACTGCAATTTTTTCTACACCATTAGTCTACCAAAGACATAACAATATCCATTTTCAAGGAAAGCGTCCATGTCACTTTCGTTTTTAAAGTATAGAAAAAAGAACCCTGTCTCGTTACGCTGAATATTTTTTAACCCAGGCCATTACCACCTTATTACATTTTCCACATCCCAGAATGGTAGCTTTCCTCCTAGAAAATAACCAACCGCATATTAATTCAAGCTTCCTAAAATAACTTAATCAGCAACTAAATTTACCGGACCTTCCTCACTAGTATAGTATTTTAATGGCATTCCTTTTTATTTTGAATTAGGCTCCACTGATACTTTTTAGCCCCTACCATCACCATTATTTTGCTTTCCTGTCAAAATATCCTTCTACGCCGAACCTACTATTTCTGCCCTTTTTTCACCTGGCGTGCGCTCCAATTTCTTTTTACTCGATGAGAGTCAATCAGCTTCTGTAACCATCAGTTTCCCCTTTCATAGTCTCAACTAATTCTGAGACAAATTGTCATGCATTCTGATAAAGTTTTGGTTTGTTTGCTTTAAATTTTCGGGATAGTGAAAGAGTAATTAATAGAGGAGATAAAAGTGGAAGGGATAGAACGAAACCCCGTTCCTTTCCACCCTCCCAATAATATTGCGTCCCATAATAATAGTGTAGTTAGTTCTTTTGACGTGGTCCTAGAATAATAGTCCAGATTGACTTTTTGATAAAGGGTTTCCTCAAATAGTCAAATGCCCTAACTAATTAACGAGTATCGTATATTTGAGAATTGGTACCATGTATTTGTTACTCAAACTAGTTATAATTTATAACCAAGTTTTCTAAATATTCGTGAAAAACAGTAAGTAAATATTATGATGATTGTGGAGCACAAGACAGTTGATGTCCAAATAAGAGACAAGTAAATAGATAGAGAGAGAGAGAGAGAGAGAGAGAGAGACCTGCTTAGGAGCACAAGTTGTTGTTGTTGTTGTTGTTTTTGATGAGATATTACAACAAATAACAGCAGAGCAGCGAGGGGGAAGGGTTGTTGTAGTAATATATCCATTATTATTATTATTATTATGCCTAATACCAACACCTGCTGCTACTTCAATTGATGTATAGTAGTTGTAGTTCAACCGCCTCACCACCATCATTTCTATTTTCTTCCTCTCTCTCTCTCTCCCCCCCTCCCCAAACACACACACCGACCAGATTTTTTCTAAATTGGGCCCAACACATAAAATTACTATTTTGACCTACTTTATTAATAAATGCCAAAATTAGCCAATTCTATCTCGCTTTCGCTTATGGGATTAACGACATACAGTTTAATAAAATAACCTAATTTCCTTTTTCTCCTACCACTCCCCCCCCCCCCCCCCCCCCTAACTTATCTGAACAAACCCACATACCCAATAAATTATAATCCGAGAGATCTATAATAGTTTCTCTGGATTGCGATTATCTTTGAATCAATTTAATCTCTTTATTTGTCCAATTATCTGAGTTAATTATCTCACTCTCTTAAATTTCGTAAATTTGTAATAAATAAAAATTATCTAATGAAATTCTAGTATTGTTTATACTGGGTTTTTTTTTTGTAATTTTATTATAATAATTGCTTAAAATTAAAATTCAGCATATATATACTAATTGTTGTGGCTTGTTCTTGATGCCTTTTTTAATTATTTTTTCTTGGATTTATGGCCAGTATTACACGGGTTTTGCCGACTTTTTTGTTTTTTGACATTTTATTTATATTTGTATGGTTTAGGGTTTAGGGTTTTGGCTTTAGGGTTTAGGGTTTTAGGTTTAGCGTTAGGTAATGTTCTTGCATATGTAGAGAATATTCCTCATTTTTTTTCTTGGATTTATGGCCAATACTACACGGGTTTTACCGACTTTTTTGTTTTTTGACATTTTATTTAAATTTTATGGTTTAGGGTTTAGGGTTTATATTTTAGGGTTCAGGGTTTCAGGTTTAGGGTTTAGATAATGTTCTTGCATATGTAGGGAATATTCCTCATTTTTTTTCTTGGATTTATGGCCAAAAGTACACGGGTTTTACCGACTTTTTTCTTTTTTGACATTTTATTTATATTTGTATGGTTTAGGGTTTAGGGTTTTGGTTTTAGGGTTTATGGTTTTAGGTTTAGGGTTTAGGTAATGTTCTTGCATATGTAGGGAATATTCCTCATTTTTTTTCTTGGATTTATGGCCAAAAGTAAACGACTTTTTTGTTTTTTGACATTTTATTTATATTTGTATGGTTTAGGGTATAGGGTTTTGGTTTTAGGGTTTAGGATTTTAGGTTTAGGGTTTAGGTAATGTTCTTGCATATGTAAGGAATATTCCTCATTTTTTTTCTTGGATTTATGACAAATAGTACACGGCTTTTACCGACTTTTTTGTTTTTTGACATTTTATTTATATTTGTATGGTTTAGGGTTTAGGGTTTTGGCTATAGGGTTAAGGGTTTTTGGTTTAGGGTTTAGGTAACGTTCTTGCATATGTAGGGAATATTTCTCATTTTTTTTCTTGGATTTATGGCCAATAGTACACGGGTTTTACCGACTTTTTTGTTTTTTGACATTTTATTTAAATTTTATGGTTTAGGGTTTAGGGTTTATGTTTTAGGGTTCAGGGTTTCTGGTTTAGGGTTTAGGTAATGTTCTTGTATATGTAGGGAATATTCCTCATTTTGTTTCTTGTATTTATGGTCAAAAGTACACGGGTTTTACCGACTTTTTTATTTTTTGACATTTATTTATATTTGTTTGGTTTAGGGTTTAGGGTTTTCGTTTTAGGGTTTAGGTAATGTTCTTGCATATGTAGGGAATATTTTTCATTTTTTTTCTTGGATTTATGGCCAAAAATACACGGGTTTTACCGAATTTTTTGTTTTTTGACATTTTATTTATATTTGTATGGTTTAGGGTTTAGGGTTTATGTTTTAGGGTTTAGGGTTTAGGGTTTAGGATTTTAGGTTTAGGGTTTAGGTAACGTTCTTCCATATGTAGGGAATATTCCTCATTTTTTTTCTTGGATTTATGGCCAATAGTACACCGGTTTTACCGACTTTTTTGTTTTTTGACATTTTATTTATATTTGTATGGTTTAGGGTTTAGGGTTTTGGCTATAGGGTTTAAGGTTTTAGGTTTAGGGTTTAGGTAATGTTCTTGCAAGTGTAGGGAATATTCCTCATTTTTTTTCTTGGATTTATGGCCAATAGTACAAGGGTTTTTCCGACTTTTTTGTTTTTTGACATTTTATTTAAATTTTATGGTTTAGGGTTTAGGGTTTATGTTTTAGTATTTAGGGTTTTAGGTTTAGGGTTGAGGTAATGTTCTTGAATATGTAGGGAATATTCCTCATTTTTTTTCTTGTATTTATGGTCAAAAGTACACGGGTTTTACCGACTTTTTTATTTTTTGATATTTTATTTATATTTGTATGGTTTAGGGTTTAGGGTTTTAGGTTTAGTGTTTAGGTAATGTTCTTGCATATGCAGGGAATATTCCTCATTTTTTTTTCTTGGATTTATGGCGAAAAGTACACGGGTTTTATCGACTTTTTTGTTTTTTGACATTTTATTTATATTTGTATGGTTTAGGGTTTTGGTTTTAGGGTTTAGGGTTTTAGGTTTAGGGTTTAGGTAATGTTCTTGCATATGTAGGGAATATTCCTCATTTTTTTTCTTGGATTTATGGCCAAAAGTACACGACTTTTTTGTTTTTTGACATTTTATTTATATTTGTATGGTTTAGGGTTTAGGGTTTTAGGTTTAGGGTTTAGGTAATCTTCTTGCATATGTAGGGAATATTCCTCATTTTTTTTCTTGGATTTATGGCCAAAAGTACACGGGTTTTACCGATTTTTTGTTTTTTGACATTTTATTTATATTTGTATGGTTTAGGGTTTAGGGTTTTGGTTTTATGGTATAGGGTTTTAGGTTTACGGTTTAGGTAATGTTCTTGCATATGTAGGGAATATTCCTCATTTTTTTTCTTGGATTTATTTCCAAAAGTACACGGGTTTTACCGACGTTTTTGTTTTTTGACATTTTATTTATATTTGTATGGTTTAGGGTTTAGGGTTTTGGTTTTAGGGTTTAGCGTTTTAGGTTTACAGTTTTGGTAATGTTCTTGCATATGTAGGGAATATTCCTCAATTTTTTTTGGATTTATGGCGAATAGTACACGGGTTTTACCGACTTTTTTGTTTTTTGACATTTTATTTATATTTGTATGGTTTAGGGTTTAGGGTTTATGTTTTAGGGTTTAGGGTTTAGGTAATGTTCTTGCATATATAGGGAATATTCCTCAATTTTTTCCTTGGATTTATGGCCAATAGTACACGGGTTTTTACTGACTTTTTTGTTTTTTCACTTTTTATTTATATTTGTATGGTTTAGCGTTTAGGGTTTCAGGTTTAGGGTTTAGGTAATATTCTTGCATATGTAGACAATATTCCTCAATTTTTTTTGGATTTATGGCCAATAGTACACGGGTTTTACCTACTTTTTTGTTTTTTGAAATTTTATTTATATTTCTATGGTTTAGGGTTTAGGGTTTTGGTTTTATTGTTTAGGGATTTAGGTTTACGGTTTAGGTAATGTTCTTGCATATGTAGGGAATATTCCTCAATTTTTTTTGGATTTATGGCCAATAGTACACGGGTTTTACCGACTTTTTTGTTTTTTGACATTTTATTTATATTTGTATGGTTTAGGGTTTAGGGTTTAGGGTTTATGTTTTAGGGTTTAGGGTTTCAGTTTTAGGGTTTAGGTAATGTTCTTGCATATGTAGGGAATATTCCTCATTTTTTTTCTTGGATTTATGGCCAATAGTACACGGGTTTTACCGATTTTTTTTTTTGACATTTTATTTATATTTGTATGGTTTAGGGTTTAGGGTTTAGGGTTTTGGCTTTAGGGTTTAGGGTTTTAGGTTTAGGGTTTAGGTAATGTTCTTGCATATGTAGGGAATATTCCTCATTTTTTTCCTTGGATTTATGGCCAATAGTACACGGGTTTTTACCGACTTTTTTGGTTTTTGACATTTTATTTATATTTGTATGGTTTAGGGTTTAGGGTTTCAGGTTTAGGGTTTAGGTAATATTCTTGCATATGTAGAGAATATTCCTTATTTTTTTTTTTGGATTTATGGCCAATAGTACACGGGTTTTACCGAATTTTTTGTTTTTTGACATTTTATTTATATTTGTATGGTTTAGGGTTTAGGGTTTTGGTTTTAGGGTTTAGTGTTTTAGGTTTACGGTTTAGGTAGTGTTCTTGCATATGTAGGGAATATTCCTCAATTTGTTTTGGATTTATGGCCAATAGTACACGGGTTTTATCGACTTTTTTGTTTTTTGACATTTTATTTATATTTGTATGGTTTAGGGTTTAGGGTTTATGTTTTAGGGTTTAAGGTTTTGGTTTTAAGGTTTAGGATTTTAGGTTTAGGGTTTAGGTAACGTTCTTCCATATGTAGGGAATATTCCTCATTTTTTTTCTTGGATTTATGGCCAATAGTACACGGGTTTTACCGACTTTTTTGTTTTTTGACATTTTATTTATATTTGTATGGTTTAGGGTTGAGGGTTTTGGCTTTAGGGTTTAGGGTTTTAGGTTTAGGGTTTAGGTAATGTTCTTGCATATGTAGGGAATATTCCTCATTTTTTTCTTTGGATTTATGGCCAATAGTACACGGGTTTTTATCGACTTTTTTGTTTTTTGACATTTTATTTATATTTGTATGGTTTAGGGTTTAGGGTTTCAGGTTTAGGGTTTAGGTAATATTCTTGCATATGTAGAGAATATTCCTTATTTTTTTTTTGGATTTATGGCCAATAGTACACGGGTTTTACCGAATTTTTTGTTTTTTGACATTTTATTTATATTTGTATGGTTTAGGGTTTAGGGTTTTGGTTTTAGGGTTTAGTGTTTTAGGTTTACGGTTTAGGTAGTGTTCTTGCATATGTAGGGAATATTCCTCAATTTTTTTGGATTTATGGCCAATAGTACACGGGTTTTATCGACTTTTTTGTTTTTTGACATTTTATTTATATTTGTATGGTTTAGGGTTTAGGGTTTATGTTTTAGGGTTTGGAGTTTTGGTTTTAGGGTTTAGGATTTTAGGTTTAGGGTTTAGGTAACGTTCTTCCATATGTAGGGAATATTCCTCATTTTTTTTCTTGGATTTATGGCCAATAGTACACGGGTTTTACCGACTTTTTTGTTTTTTGACATTTTATTTATATTTGTATGGTTTAGGGTTTAGGGTTTTGGCTATAGGGTTTAAGGTTTTAGGTTTAGGGTTTAGGTAATGTTCTTGCAAGTGTAGGGAATTTTCCTCATTTTTTTTCTTTGGATTTATGGCCAATAGTACAAGGGTTTTTCCGACTTTTTTGTTTTTTGACATTTTATTTAAATTTTATGGTTTAGGGTTTAGGGTTTATGTTTTAGTATTTAGGGTTTTAGGTTTAGGGTTGAGGTAATGTTCTTGAATAGGTAGGGAATATTCCTCATTTTTTTTCTTGTATTTATGGTCAAAAGTACACGGGTTTTACCGACTTTTTTATTTTTTGATATTTTATTTATATTTGTATGGTTTAGGGTTTAGGGTTTTAGGTTTAGTGTTTAGGTAATGTTCTTGCATATGTAGGGAATATTCCTCATTTTTTTTTCTTGGATTTATGGCCAAAAGTACACGGGTTTTACCGACTTTTTTGTTTTTTGACATTTTATTTATATTTGTATGGTTTAGGGTTTTGGTTTTAGGGTTTAGGGTTTTAGGTTTAGGGTTTAGGTAATGTTCTTGCATATGTAGGGAATATTCCTCATTTTTTTTCTTGGATTTATGGCCAAAAGTACACGACTTTTTTGTTTTTTGACATTTTATTTATATTTGTATGGTTTAGGGTTTAGGGTTTTGGTTTTAGGATTTAGGGTTTTAGGTTTAGGGTTTAGGTAATCTTCTTGCATATGTAGGGAATATTCCTCAATTTTTTTTGGATTTATGGCGAATAGTACACGGGTTTTACCGACTTTTTTGTTTTTTTGACATTTTATTTATATTTGTATGGTTTAGGGTTTAGGGTTTCAGTTTTTGGGTTTAGGGTTTCAGTTTTAGGGTTTAGGTAATGTTCTTGCATATGTAGGGAATATTCCTAATTTTTTTTCTTGGATTTATGGCCAATAGTACACGGGTTTTACCGACTTTTTTGTTTTTTGACATTTTATTTATATTTGTACGGTTTAGGGTTTAGGGTTTTATTTTTCGGGTTTAGGATTTTAGGTTTAGGGCTTAGGTAATGTTCTTGCATATGTAGGGAATATTCCTCATTTTTTTCCTTGGATTTATGGCCAATAGTACACCGGTTTTACCGATTTTTTTGTTTTTTGACATTTTATTTATATTTGTATGGTATAGGGTTTAGGGTTTTGGTTTTAGGGTTTAGGATTTTAGGTTTAGGGTTTAGGTAATGTTCTTGCATATGTAGGGAATATTCCTCATTTTTTTTCTTGGATTTATGGCCAAAAGTACACGGGTTTTACCGACTTTTTTTTTTTTTGACATTTTATTTATATTTGTATGGTTTAGGGTTTAGGGTTTTGGTTTTAGGGTTTAGGGTTTTAGGTTTAGGGCTTAGGTAATGTTCTTGCATATGTAGGGAATATTCCTCATTTTTTTTCTTGGATTTATGGCCAAAATACACGGGTTTTACCGAATTTTTAGCTTTTTGACATTTTTTTTTATATTTGTCTGGTTTAGGGTTTAGGGTTTTGGTTTTAGGCTTTAGGGTTTAGGGTTTTAGGGTTTTAGGGTTTAGGGTTTAGGGTTTAGGGTTTTAGGTTTAGGGTTTAGGTAATCTTCTTGCATATGTAGAGAATATTCCTCATTTTTTTTCTTGGATTTATGGCCAAAAGTACACGGGTTTTACCGATTTTTTTGTTTTTTGACATTTTATTTATATTTGTATGGTTTAGGGTTTAGGGTTTTGGTTTTATGGTTTAGGGTTTTAGGTTTACGGTTTAGGTAATCTTCTTGCATATGTAGAGAATATTCCTCAATTTTTTTCTTGGATTTATGGCCAAAAGTACACGGGTTTTACCGATTTTTTTGTTTTTTGACATTTTATTTATATTTGTATGGTTTAGGGTTTAGGGTTTAGGGTTTTGGTTTTATGGTTTAGGGTTTTAGGTTTAAGGTTTAGGTAATCTTCTTGCATATGTAGGGAATATTCCTCATTTTTTTCTTGGATTTATTTCCAAAAGTACGCGGGTTTTACCGACTTTTTTGTTTTTTGACATTTTATTTATATTTGTATGGTTTAGGGTTTAGGGTTTTGGTTTTAGGGTTTAGCGTTTTAGGTTTACAGTTTTGGTAATGTTCTTGCATATGTAGGGAATATTCCTCAATTTTTTTTGGATTTATGGTGAATAGTACACGGGTTTTACCGACTTTTTTGTTTTTTGACATTTTATTTATATTTGTATGGTTTAGGGTTTAGGGTTTATGTTTTAGGGTTTAGGGTTTCAGTTTTAGGGTTTAGGTAATGTTCTTGCATATGTAGGGAATATTCCTAATTTTTTTTCTTGGATTTATGGCCAATAGTACACGGGTTTTACCGACTTTTTTGTTTTTTGACATTTTATTTATATTTGTACGGTTTAGGGTTTAGGGTTTTATTTTTCGGGTTTAGGATTTTAGGTTTAGGGCTTAGGTAATGTTCTTGCATATGTAGGGAATATTCCTCATTTTTTTCCTTGGATTTATGGCCAATAGTACACCGGTTTTACCGATTTTTTTGTTTTTTGACATTTTATTTATATTTGTATGGTTTAGGGTTTAGGGTTTTGGTTTTAGGGTTTAGGATTTTAGGTTTAGGGTTTAGGTAATGTTCTTGCATATGTAGGGAATATTCCTCATTTTTTTTCTTGGATTTATGGCCAAAAGTACACGGGTTTTACCGACTTTTTTTTTTTTTGACATTTTATTTATATTTGTATGGTTTAGGGTTTAGGGTTTTGGTTTTAGGGTTTAGGGTTTTAGGTTTAGGGCTTAGGTAATGTTCTTGCATATGTAGGGAATATTCCTCATTTTTTTTCTTGGATTTATGGCCAAAATACACGGGTTTTACCGAATTTTTAGCTTTTTGACATTTTTTTTTATATTTGTCTGGTTTAGGGTTTAGGGTTTTGGTTTTAGGCTTTAGGGTTTAGGGTTTTAGGTTTTTAGGGTTTAGGGTTTAGGGTTTAGGGTTTTAGGTTTAGGGTTTAGGTAATCTTCTTGCATATGTAGAGAATATTCCTCATTTTTTTTCTTGGATTTATGGCCAAAAGTACACGGGTTTTACCGATTTTTTTGTTTTTTGACATTTTATTTATATTTGTATGGTTTAGGGTTTAGGGTTTTGGTTTTATGGTTTAGGGTTTTAGGTTTACGGTTTAGGTAATCTTCTTGCATATGTAGAGAATATTCCTCATTTTTTTTCTTGGATTTATGGCCAAAAGTACACGGGTTTTACCGATTTTTTTGTTTTTTGACATTTTATTTATATTTGTATGGTTTAGGGTTTAGGGTTTAGGGTTTTGGTTTTATGGTTTAGGGTTTTAGGTTTAAGGTTTAGGTAATCTTCTTGCATATGTAGGGAATATTCCTCATTTTTTTCTTGGATTTATTTCCAAAAGTACACGGGTTTTACCGACTTTTTTGTTTTTTGACATTTTATTTATATTTGTATGGTTTAGGGTTTAGGGTTTTGGTTTTAGGGTTTAGCGTTTTAGGTTTACAGTTTTGGTAATGTTCTTGCATATGTAGGGAATATTCCTCAATTTTTTTTGGATTTATGGTGAATAGTACACGGGTTTTACCGACTTTTTTGTTTTTTGACATTTTGTTTATATTTGTATGGTTTAGGGTTTAGGGTTTATGTTTTAGGGTTTAGGGTTTCAGTTTTAGGGTTTAGGTAATGTTCTTGCATATGTAGGGAATATTCCTCAATTTTTTTTGGATTTATGGCCAATAGTACACGGGTTTTACCGACTTTTTTGTTTTTTGACATTTTATTTATATTTGTACGGTTTAGGGTTTAGGGTTTTATTTTTCGGGTTTAGGATTTTAGGTTTAGGGTTTAGGTAATGTTCTTGCATATGTAGGGAATATTCCTCATTTTTTTTCTTGGATTTATGGCCAAAAGTACACGGGTTTTACCGACTTTTTTGTTTTGTGACATTTTATTTATATTTGTATGGTTTAGGGTTTAGGGTTTTGGTTTTAGGGTTTAGGGTTTTAGGTTTAGGGCTTAGGTAATGTTCTTGCATATGTAGGGAATATTCCTCATTTTTTTCCTTGGATTTATGGCCAATAGTACACCGGTTTTACCGACTTTTTTGTTTTTTGACATTTTATTTATATTTGTATGGTTTAGGGTTTAGGGTTTTGGTTTTAGGGTTTAGGATTTTAGGTTTAGGGTTTAGGTAATGTTCTTGCATATGTAGGGAATATTCCTCATTTTTTTTCTTGGATTTATGGCCAAAAGTACACGGGTTTTACCGACTTTTTTGTTTTTTGACATTTTATTTATATTTGTATGGTTTAGGGTTTAGGGTTTTGGTTTTAGGGTTTAGGGTTTTAGGTTTAGGGCTTAGGTAATGTTCTTGCATATGTAGGGAATATTCCTCATTTTTTTTTCTTGGATTTATGGCCAAAATACACGGGTTTTACCGAATTTTTAGCTTTTTGACATTTTTTTTTATATTTGTCTGGTTTAGGGTTTAGGGTTTTGGTTTTAGGGTTTAGGGTTTAGGGTTTAGGGTTTTAGGGTTTTAGGGTTTAGGGTTTAGGGTTTAGGGTTTTAGGTTTAGGGTTTAGGTAATGTTCTTGCATATGTAGGGAATATTCCTCATTTTTTTTCTTGGATTTATGGCTAAAAGTAAACGACTTTTTTGTTTTTTGACATTTTATTTATATTTGTATGGTTTAGGGTTTAGGGTTATGGTTTTAGGATTTAGGGTTTTAGGTTTAGGGTTTAGGTAATCTTCTTGCATATGTAGAGAATATTCCTCATTTTTTTTCTTGGATTTATGGCCAAAAGTACACGGGTTTTACCGATTTTTTTTGTTTTTTGACATTTTATTTATATTTGTATGGTTTAGGGTTTAGGGTTTTGGTTTTATGGTTTAGGGTTTTAGGTTTACGGTTTAGGTAATCTTCTTGCATATGTAGAGAATATTCCTCATTTTTTTTCTTGGATTTATGGCCAAAAGTACACGGGTTTGACCGATTTTTTTGTTTTTTGACATTTTATTTATATTTGTATGGTTTAGGGTTTAGGGTTTAGGGTTTTGGTTTTATGGTTTAGGGTTTTAGGTTTACGGTTTAGGTAATCTTCTTGCATATGTAGGGAATATTCCTCATTTTTTTCTTGGATTTATTTCCAAAAGTACACGGGTTTTACCGACTTTTTTGTTTTTTGACATTTTATTTATATTTGTATGGTTTAGGGTTTAGGGTTTTGGTTTTAGGGTTTAGCGTTTTAGGTTTACAGTTTTGGTAATGTTCTTGCATATGTAGGGAATATTCCTCAATTTTTTTTGGATTTATGGCGAATAGTAGACGGGTTTTACCGACTTTTTTGTTTTTTGACATTTTATTTATATTTGTATGGTTTAGGGTTTAGGGTTTATGTTTTAGGGTTTAGGGTTTCAGTTTTAGGGTTTAGGTAATGTTCTTGCATATGTAGGGAATATTCCTAATTTTTTTTCTTGGATTTATGGCCAATAGTACACGGGTTTTACCGACTTTTTTATTTTTTGACATTTTATTTATATTTGTATGGTTTAGGGTTTAGGGTTTTGGTTTTATGGTTTAGGGTTTTAGGTTTAGGGTTTAGGTAATGTTCTTGCATATGTAGGGAATATTTCTCATTTTTTTTCTTGGATTTATGGCCAAAAGTAAACGACTTTTTTGTTTTTTGACATTTTATTTATATTTGTATGGTTTAGGGTTTAGGGTTTTGGTTTTAGGATTTAGGGTTTTAGGTTTAGGGTTTAGGTAATCTTCTTGCATATGTAGGGAATATTCCTCATTTTTTCCTTGGATTTATGGCCAAAAGTACACAGGTTTTACCGACTTTTTTGTTTTTTGACATTTTATTTATATTTGTATGGTTTAGGGTTTAGGGTTTAGGGTTTTGGTTTTATGGTTTAGGGTTTTAGGTTTACGGTTTAGGTAATGTTCTTGCATATGTAGGGAATATTCCTCAATTTTGTTTGGATTTATGGCCAATAGTACACGGGTTTTACCGACTTTTTTGTTTTTTGACATTTTATTTATATTTGTATGGTTTAGGGTTTAGGGTTTTGGTTTTAGGGTTTAGGATTTTAGGTTTAGGTTTTAGGTAATGTTCTTGCATATGTAGGGAATATTCCTCATTTTTTTTCTTGGATTTATGTCCAAAAGTACACGGGTTTTACCGACTTTTTTGTTTTGTGACATTTTATTTATATTTGTATGGTTTAGGGTTTAGGGTTTTGGTTTTAGGGTTTAGGGTTTTAGGTTTAGGGCTTAGGTAATGTTCTTGCATATGTAGGGAATATTCCTCATTTTTTTCCTTGGATTTATGGCCAATAGTACACCGGTTTTACCGACTTTTTTGTTTTTTGACATTTTATTTATATTTGTATGGTTTAGGGTTTAGGGTTTTGGTTTTAGGGTTTAGGATTTTTGGTTTAGGGTTTAGGTAATGTTCTTGCATATGTAGGGAATATTCCTCATTTTTTTTCTTGGATTTATGGCCAAAAGTACACGGGTTTTACCGACTTTTTTGTTTTTTGACATTTTATTTATATCTGTATGGTTTAGGGTTTAGGGTTTTGGTTTTAGGGTTTAGGGTTTTAGGTTTAGGGCTTAGGTAATGTTCTTGCATATGTAGGGAATATTCCTCATTTTTTTTCTTGGATTTATGGCCAAAATACACGGGTTTTACCGAATTTTTAGCTTTTTGACATTTTTTTTTATATTTGTCTGGTTTAGGGTTTAGGGTTTTGGTTTTAGGGTTTAGGGTTTAGGGTTTAGGGTTTAGGGTTTAGGGTTTTAGGGTTTTAGGGTTTAGGGTTTAGGGTTTAGGGTTTTAGGTTTAGGGTTTAGGTAATGTTCTTGCATATGTAGGGAATATTCCTCATTTTTTTTCTTGGATTTATGGCTAAAAGTAAACGACTTTTTTGTTTTTTGACATTTTATTTATATTTGTATGGTTTAGGGTTTAGGGTTATGGTTTTAGGATTTAGGGTTTAGGTAATCTTCTTGCATATGTAGAGAATATTCCTCATTTTTTTTCTTGGATTTATGGCCAAAAGTACACGGGTTTTACCGATTTTTTTTGTTTTTTGACATTTTATTTATATTTGTATGGTTTAGGGTTTAGGGTTTTGGTTTTATGGTTTAGGGTTTTAGGTTTACGGTTTAGGTAATCTTCTTGCATATGTAGAGAATATTCCTCATTTTTTTTCTTGGATTTATGGCCAAAAGTACACGGGTTTGACCGATTTTTTTGTTTTTTGACATTTTATTTATATTTGTATGGTTTAGGGTTTAGGGTTTAGGGTTTTGGTTTTATGGTTTAGGGTTTTAGGTTTACGGTTTAGGTAATCTTCTTGCATATGTAGGGAATATTCCTCATTTTTTTCTTGGATTTATTTCCAAAAGTACACGGGTTTTACCGACTTTTTTGTTTTTTGACATTTTATTTATATTTGTATGGTTTAGGGTTTAGGGTTTTGGTTTTAGGGTTTAGCGTTTTAGGTTTACAGTTTTGGTAATGTTCTTGCATATGTAGGGAATATTCCTCAATTTTTTTTGGATTTATGGCGAATAGTACACGGGTTTTACCGACTTTTTTGTTTTTTGACATTTTATTTATATTTGTATGGTTTAGGGTTTAGGGTTTATGTTTTAGGGTTTAGGGTTTCAGTTTTAGGGTTTAGGTAATGTTCTTGCATATGTAGGGAATATTCCTAATTTTTTTTCTTGGATTTATGGCCAATAGTACACGGGTTTTACCGACTTTTTTATTTTTTGACATTTTATTTATATTTGTATGGTTTAGGGTTTAGGGTTTTGGTTTTATGGTTTAGGGTTTTAGGTTTAGGGTTTAGGTAATGTTCTTGCATATGTAGGGAATATTTCTCATTTTTTTTCTTGGATTTATGGCCAAAAGTAAACGACTTTTTTGTTTTTTGACATTTTATTTATATTTGTATGGTTTAGGGTTTAGGGTTTTGGTTTTAGGATTTAGGGTTTTAGGTTTAGGGTTTAGGTAATCTTCTTGCATATCTAGGGAATATTCCTCATTTTTTCCTTGGATTTATGGCCAAAAGTACACAGGTTTTACCGACTTTTTTGTTTTTTGACATTTTATTTATATTTGTATGGTTTAGGGTTTAGGGTTTAGGGTTTTGGTTTTATGGTTTAGGGTTTTAGGTTTACGGTTTAGGTAATGTTCTTGCATATGTAGGGAATATTCCTCAATTTTGTTTGGATTTATGGCCAATAGTACACGGGTTTTACCGACTTTTTTGTTTTTTGACATTTTATTTATATTTGTATGGTTTAGGGTTTAGGGTTTTGGTTTTAGGGTTTAGGATTTTAGGTTTAGGTTTTAGGTAATGTTCTTGCATATGTAGGGAATATTCCTCATTTTTTTTCTTGGATTTATGTCCAAAAGTACACGGGTTTTACCGACTTTTTTGCTTTTTGACATTTTATTTATATTTGTATGGTTTAGGGTTTAGGGTTTTGGTTTTAGGGTTTAGGGTTTTAGGTTTACAGTTTAGGTAATGTTCTTGCATATGTAGGGAATATTCCTCAATTTTTTTTGGATTTATGGCGAATAGTACACGGGTTTTACCGACTTTTTTGTTTTTTGTTTTTTGACATTTTATTTATATTTGTATGGTTTAGGGTTTAGGGTTTATGTTTTAGGGTTTAGGGTTTCAGTTTTAGGGTTTAGGTAATGTTCTTGCATATGTAGGGAATATTCCTAATTTTTTTTCTTGGATTTATGGCCAATAGTACACTGGTTTTACCGACTTTTTTGTTTTTTGACATTTTATTTATATTTGTACGGTTTAGGGTTTAGGGTTTTGTTTTTCGGGTTTAGGATTTTAGGTTTAGGGTTTAGGTAATGATCTTGCATATGTAGGGAATATTCCTCATTTTTTTTCTTGGATTTATGACAAATAGTACACGACTTTTACCGACTTTTTTGTTTTTTGACATTTTATTTATATTTGTATGGTTTAGGGTTTAGGGTTTATGTTTTAGTGTTCAGGGTTTCTGGTTTAGGGTTTAGGTAATGTTCTTGTATATGTAGGGAATATTCCTCATTTTGTTTCTTGTATTTATGGTCAAAAGTACACTGGTTTTACCGACTTTTTTATTTTTTGACATTTTATTTATATTTTTATGGTTTAGGGTTTAGGGTTTTCGTTTTAGGCTTTAGGTAATGTTCTTGCATATGTAGGGAATATTTCTCATTTTTTTCTTGGATTTATGGCCAAAAGTACACGGGTTTTACCGAATTTTTTTTTTTTTGACATTTTTTTTTATATTTGTATGGTTTAGGGTTTAGGGTTTTGGTTTTAGGGTTTAGGGTTTAGGGTTTAGGGTTTTAGTTTTAGGGTTTAGGTAATGTTCTTGCATATGTAGGGAATATTCCTCATTTTTTTTCTTGGATTTATGGCCAAAAGTACACGGGTTTTACCGACTTTTTTGTTTTTTGACATTTTATTTATATTTGTATGGTTTAGGGTTTAGGGTTTTGGTTTTAGGGTTTAGGGTTTTAGGTTTAGGGTTTAGGTAATGTTCTTGCATATGTAGGGAATATTCCTCATTTTTTTTCTTGGATTTATGGCCAAAAGTACACGACTTTTTTGTTTTTTGACATTTTATTTATATTTGTATGGTTTAGGGTTTTGGTTTTAGGGTTTAGGGTTTTATGTTTACAGTTTAGGTAATCTTCTTGCATATGTAGGGAATATTCCTCATTTTTTTTCTTGGATTTATGGCCAAAAGTGCACGGGTTTTTCCGATTTTTTTGTTTTTTGACATTTTATTTATATTTGTATGGTTTAGGGTTTAGGGTTTTGGTTTTATGGTTTAGGGTTTTAGGTTTACGGTTTAGGTAATGTTCTTGCATATGTAGGGAATATTCCTCAATTTTTTTTGGATTTATGGCCAATAGTGCACGAGTTTTACCGACTTTTTTGTTTTTTGACATTTTATTTATATTTGTATGGTTTAGGGTTTAGGGTTTTGGTTTTAGGGTTTAGGATTTTAGGTTTAGGGTTTAGGTAATGTTCTTGTATATGTAGAGAATATTCTTCATTTTGTTTCTTGTATTTATGGTCAAAAGTACACGGGTTTTACCGACTTTTTTATTTTTTGACATTTTATTTATATTTGTATGGTTTAGGGTTTTCATTTTAGGGTTTAGGTAATGTTCTTGCATATGTAGGGAATATTTCTCATTTTTTTTCTAAGATTTATGGCCAAAAAGTACACGGGTTTTACCGAATTTTTTGTTTTTTGACATTTTTTTTATATTTGTATGGTTTAGGGTTTAGGGTTTTGGTTTTAGGGTTTAGGTAATGTTCTTTCATATGTAGGGAATATATCTCATTTTTTTTCTTGGATTTATGGCCAATAGTACACGGGTTTTACCGACTTTTTTGTTTTTTGACATTTTATTTAAATTTGTATGGTTTAGGGTTTAGGGTTTTGTCTATAGGGTTAAGTTTTTAGGTTTAGGGTTTAGGTAACGTTCTTCCATATGTAGGGAATATTTCTCATTTTTTTTCTTAGATTTAAGGCCAATAGTACACGGGTTTTACCGACTTTTTTGTTTTTTGACATTTTATTTATATTTGTATGGTTTAGGGTTTAGGGTTTAGGGTTTAGGGTTTATGTTTTAGGGTTTAGGGTTTCAGTTTTAGGGTTTAGGCAATGGTCTTGCATATGTAGGGAATATTCTTCATTTTTTTTCTTGGATTTATGGCCAATAGTACACGGGTTTTACCGACTTTTTTTTTTTGACATGTTATTTATATTTGTATGGTTTAGGGTTTAGGGTTTTGGCTTTAGGGTTTAGGGTTTTAGGTTTAGGGTTTAGGTAATGTTCTTGCATATGTAGGGAATATTCCTCATTTTTTTTCTTGGATTTATGGCCAATAGTACACGGGTTTTACCGTGTTTTTGTTTTTTGATATTTTATTTATATTTGTATGGTTTAGGGTTTAGGGTTTTGGTTTTAGGGTTTAGGGTTTTAGGTTTATAGTTTAGGTAATGTTCTTGCATATGTAGAGAATATTACTCAATTTTTTTTGGATTTATGGCCAATAGTACACGGGTTTTACCGACTTTTTTGTTTTTTGAAATTTTATTTATATTTCTATGGTTTAGGGTTTAGGGTTTTGGTTTTATTGTTTAGGGTTTAGGTTTACGGTTTAGGTAATGTTCTTGCATATGTAGGGAATATTCCTCAATTTTTTTTTGGATTTATGGCCAATAGTACACAGGTTTTACCGACTTTTTTGTTTTTTGACATTTTATTTATATTTGTATGGTTTAGGGTTTAGGGTTTCAGGTTTAGGGTTTAGGTAATATTCTTGCATATGTAGAGAATATTCCTTCTTTTTTTTTTGGATATATGGCCAATAGTACACGGGTTTTACCGAATTTTTTCTTTTTTGACATTTTATTTATATTTGTATGGTTTAGGGTTTAGGGTTTTGGTTTTAGGGTTTAGGGTTTTAGGTTTACGGTTTAGGTAGTGTTCTTGCATATGTAGGGAATATTCCTCAATTTGTTTTGGATTTATGGCCAATAGTACACGGGTTTTATCGACTTTTTTGTTTTTTGACATTTTATTTATATTTGTATGGTTTAGGGTTTAGGGTTTATGTTTTAGGGTTTAGGCTTTTGGTTTTAGGGTTTAGGATTTTAGGTTTAGGGTTTAGGTAACGTTCTTCCATATGTAGGGAATATTCCTCATTTTTTTTCTTGGATTTATGGCCAATAGTACACGGGTTTTACCGACTTTTTTGTTTTTTGACATTTTATTTATATTTGTATGGTTTAGGGTTTAGGGTTTTGACTTTAGGGTTTAGGGTTTTAGGTTTAGGGTTTAGGTAATGTTCTTGCATATGTAGGGAATATTCCTCATTTTTTTCCTTGGATTTATGGCCAATAGTACACGAGTTTTTACCGACTTTTTTGTTTTTTGACATTTTATTTATATTTGTATGGTTTAGGGTTTAGGGTTTCAGCTTTAGGGTTTAGGTAATATTCTTGCATATGTAGAGAATATTCCTTATTTTTTTTTTGGATATATGGCCAATAGTACACGGGTTTTACCGAATTTTTTTTTTTTTGACATTTTATTTATATTTGTATGGTTTAGGGTTTAGGGTTTTGGTTTTAGGGTTTAGTGTTTTAGGTTTACGGTTTAGGTAGTGTTCTTGCATATGTAGGGAATATTCCTCAATTTGTTTTGGATTTATGGCCAATAGTACACGGGTTTTATCGACTTTTTTGTTTTTTGACATTTTATTTATATTTGTATGGTTTAGGGTTTAGGGTTTATGTTTTAGGGTTTAGGCTTTTGGTTTTAGGGTTTAGGATTTTAGGTTTAGGGTTTAGGTAACGTTCTTCCATATGTAGGGAATATTCCTCATTTTTTTTCTTGGATTTATGGCCAATAGTACACGGGTTTTACCGACTTTTTTGTTTTTTGACATTTTATTTATATTTGTATGGTTTAGGGTTTAGGGTTTTGACTTTAGGGTTTAGGGTTTTAGGTTTAGGGTTTAGGTAATGTTCTTGCATATGTAGGGAATATTCCTCATTTTTTTCCTTGGATTTATGGCCAATAGTACACGAGTTTTTACCGACTTTTTTGTTTTTTGACATTTTATTTATATTTGTATGGTTTAGGGTTTAGGGTTTCAGCTTTAGGGTTTAGGTAATATTCTTGCATATGTAGAGAATATTCCTTATTTTTTTTTTGGATATATGGCCAATAGTACACGGGTTTTACCGATTTTTTTTTTTTTGACATTTTATTTATATTTGTATGGTTTAGGGTTTAGGGTTTTGGTTTTAGGGTTTAGTGTTTTAGGTTTACGGTTTAGGTAGTGTTCTTGCATATGTAGGGAATATTCCTCAATTTGTTTTGGATTTATGGCCAATAGTACACGGGTTTTATCGACTTTTTTGTTTTTTGACATTTAGGATTTTAGGTTTAGGGTTTAGGTAACGTTCTTCCATATGTAGGGAATATTCCTCATTTTTTTTCTTGGATTTATGGCCAATAGTACACGGGTTTTATCGACTTTTTTGTTTTTTGACATTTTATTTATATTTGTATGGTTTAGGGTTTAGGGTTTATGTTTTAGGGTTTAGGCTTTTGGTTTTAGGGTTTAGGATTTTAGGTTTAGGGTTTAGGTAACGTTCTTCCATATGTAGGGAATATTCCTCATTTTTTTTCTTGGATTTATGGCCAATAGTACACGGGTTTTACCGACTTTTTTGTTTTTTGACATTTTATTTATATTTGTATGGTTTAGGGTTTAGGGTTTTGACTTTAGGGTTTAGGGTTTTAGGTTTAGGGTTTAGGTAATGTTATTGCATATGTAGGGAATATTCCTCATTTTTTTCCTTGGATTTAGGGCCAATAGTACACGAGTTTTTACCGACTTTTTTGTTTTTTGACATTTTATTTATATTTGTATGGTTTAGGGTTTAGGGTTTCAGCTTTAGGGTTTAGGTAATATTCTTGCATATGTAGAGAATATTCCTTATTTTTTTTTTGGATATATGGCCAATAGTACACGGGTTTTACCGAATTTTTTTTTTTTTTGACATTTTATTTATATTTGTATGGTTTAGGGTTTAGGGTTTTGGTTTTAGGGTTTAGTGTTTTAGGTTTACGGTTTAGGTAGTGTTCTTGCATATGTAGGGAATATTCCTCAATTTGTTTTGGATTTATGGCCAATAGTACACGGGTTTTATCGACTTTTTTGTTTTTTGACATTTAGGATTTTAGGTTTAGGGTTTAGGTAACGTTCTTCCATATGTAGGGAATATTCCTCATTTTTTTTCTTGGATTTATGGCCAATAGTACACGGGTTTTACCGACTTTTTTGTTTTTTGACATTTTATTTATATTTGTATGGTTTAGGGTTTAGGGTTTATGTTTTAGGGTTTAGGGTTTCAGTTTTAGGGTTTAGGTAATGTTCTTACATATGTAGGGAATATTCCTAATTTTTTTTCTTGGATTTATGGCCAATTGTACACAGGTTTTACCGACTTTTTTGTTTTTTGACATTTTATTTATATTTGTATGGTTTAGGGTTTAGGGTTTTGGTTTTAGGGTTTAGGTAATATTCTTGCATATGTAGAGAATATTCCTTATTTTTTTTTTAGATTTATGGCCAATAGTACACGGGTTTTACCGAATTTTTTTCTTTTTTGACATTTTATTTAAATTTGTATGGTTTAGGGTTTAGGGTTTTGGTTTTAGGGTTTAGTGTTTTAGGTTTACGGTTTTGGTAGTGTTCTTGCATATGTAGGGAATATTCCTCAATTTTTTTGGATTTATGGCCAATAGTACACGGGTTTTATCGACTTTTTTGTTTTTTGATATTTTATTTATATTTGTATGGTTTAGGGTTTAGGGTTTATGTTTTAGGGTTTGGGGTTTTGGTTTTAGGGATTAGGATTTTAGGTTTAGGGTTTAGGTAACGTTCTTCCATATGTAGGGAATATTCCTCATTTTTTTTCTTGGATTTATGGCCAATAGTACACGGGTTTTACCGACTTTTTTGTTTTTTGACATTTTATTTATATTTGTATGGTTTAGGGTTTAGGGTTTATGTTTTTGGGTTTAGGGTTTCAGTTTTAGGGTTTAGGTAATGTTCTTACATATGTAGGGAATATTCCTAATTTTTTTTCTTGGATTTATGGCCAATTGTACACAGGTTTTACCGACTTTTTTGTTTTTTGACATTTTATTTATATTTGTATGGTTTAGGGTTTAGGGTTTTGGGTTTAGGGTTTAGGATTTTAGGTTTAGATTTTAGGTAATGTTCTTGCATATGTAGGGAATATTCCTCATTTTTTTTCTTGGATTTATGGCCAAAAGTACACGGGTTTTACCGACTTTTTTGTTTTTTGACATTTTATTTATATTTGTATGGTTTAGGGTTTAGGGTTTTGGTTTTAGGGTTTAGGGTTTTAGGTTTAGGGTTTAGGTAATGTTCTTGTATATGTAGGGAATATTCCTCATTTTTTTTCTTGGATTTATGGCCAAAATACACGGGTTTTACCGAATTTTTAGCTTTTTGACATTTTTTTTTATATTTGTATGGTTTAGGGTTTAGGGTTTTGGTTTTAGGGTTTAGGGTTTAGGGTTTTAGGGTTTAGGGTTTAGGGTTTAGGGTTTTAGGGTTAGGGTTTAGGTAATGTTCTTGCATATGTAGGGAATATTCCTCCTTTTTTTTCTTGGATTTATGGCCAAAAGTAGACGACTTTTTTGTTTTTTGACATTTTATTTATATTTGTATGGTTTAGGGTTTAGGGTTTTGGTTTTAGGATTTAGGGTTTTAGGTTTAGGGTTTAGGTAATCTTCTTGCATATGTAGGGAATATTCCTCATTTTTTTTCTTGGATTTATGGCCAAAAGAACACAGGTTTTACCGATTTTTTTGTTTTTTGACATTTTATTTATATTTGTATGGTTTAGGGTTTAGGGTTTTGGTTTTATGGTTTAGGGTTTTAGGTTTACGGTTTAGGTAATGTTCTTGCATATGTAGGGAATATTCCTCATTTTTTTTCTTAGATTTATGGCCAATAGTACACGGGTTTTACCGATTTTTTTGTTTTTTGACATTTTATTTATATTTGTATGGTTTAGAGTTTAGGGTTTTGGCTTTAGGGTTTAAGGTGTTAGGTTTAGGGTTTAGGTAATGTTCTTGCATATGTAGGGAATATTCCTCAATTTTTTCTTGGATTTATGGCCAATAGTACACGGGTTTTACCGACTTTTTTGTTTTTTGACATTTTATTTTAATTTTATGGTTTACGGTTTATGTTTTAGGGTTCAGGGTTTCTGTTTTAGGGTTTAGGTAATGTTCTTGCATATGTAGTGAATATTCCTCATTTTTTTTCTTGTATTTATGGTCAAAAGTACACTGGTTTTACCGACTTTTTTATTTTTTGACATTTTATTTATATTTGTATGGTTTAGGGTTTAGCGTTTTGGTTTTAGGGTTTAGGTAATGTTCTTGCATATGTAGGGAATATATCTCATTTTTTTTCTTGGATTTATGGCCAATAGTACACGGGTTTTACCGACTTTTTTGTTTTTTGACATTTTATTTATATTTGTATGGTTTAGGGTTTAGGGTTTTGTCTATAGGGTTAAGTTTTTAGGTTTAGGGTTTAGGTAACGTTCTTCCATATGTAGGGAATATTTCTCATTTTTTTTCTTAGATTTAAGGCCAATAGTACACGGGTTTTACCGAATTTTTTGTTTTTTGACATTTTATTTTAATTTTATGGTTTAGGGTTTATGTTTTAGGGTTCAGGGTTTCTGGTTTAGGGTTTAGGTAATGTTCTTGCATATGTAGGGAATATTCCTCATTTTTTTTCTTGTATTTATGGTCAAAAGTACACTGGTTTTACCGACTTTTTTATTTTTTGACATTTTATTTATATTTGTATGGTTTAGGGTTTAGCATTTTCGTTTTAGGGTTTAGGTAATGTTCTAGCATATGTAGGGAATATTCCTCATTTTTTTTCTTGGATTTATGGCCAAAAGTACACGGGTTTTACCGAATTTTTTGTTTTTTGACATTTTTTTTATATTTGTATGGTTTAGGGTTTAGGGTTTTGGTTTTAGGGTTTAGGGTTTTAGGTTTAGGGTTTAGGTACTGTTCTTGCATATGTAGGGAATATTCCTCATTTTTTTGCTTGGATCTATGGCCAAAAGTACATGGGTTTTACTGACTTTTTTGTTTTTTGACATTTTATTTATATTTGTATGGTTTAGGGTTTTGGTTTTAGGGTTTAGGCTTTTAGGTTTACAGTTTAGGTAATGTTCTTGCATATGTAGGGAATATAACTCAATTGTTTTTGGATTTATGGCCAATAGTACACGGGTTTTACCGACTTTTTTGTTTTTTGACATTTTATTTATATTTTTATGGTTTAGGGTTTAGGGTTTTGGTTTTATGGTTTAGGTAATGTTCTTGCATATGTAGGGAATATTCCTCAATTTTTTTTGGATTTATGGCCAATAGTACACGGGTTTTACCGACTTTTTTGTTTTTTGACATTTTATTTATATTTGTATGGTTTAGGGTTTAGGGTTTAGGTAATGTTCTTGCATATGTAGGGAATATTCCTCATTTTTTTCCTTGGATTTATGGCCAATAGTACACGGGTTTTTACCGACTTTTTTGTTTTTTGACATTTTATTTATATTTGTATGGTTTAGGGTTTAGGGTTTTGGCTATAGGGTTAAGGGTTTTAGGTTTAGGTAACTTTCTTGCATATGTAGGGAATATTTCTCATTTTTTTTCTTAAATTTATGGCCAATAGTACACGGGTTTTACCGACTTTTTTGTTTTTTTACATTTTATTAATATTCGTATGGTTTAGGGTTTAGGGTTTTTGTTTTAGGGTTTAGGTAATGTTCTTGGATATGTAGGGAATATTCCTCATTTTTTTTCTTGGATTTATGGCTAAAAGTACACGGGTTTTACCGAATTTTTTGTTTTTTGACGTTTTTTTATATTTGTATGGTTTAGGGTTTAGGGTTTTGGTTTTAGGGTTTAGGGTTTTAGGTTTAGGGTTTAGGTAATGTTCTTGCATATGTAGGGAATATTCCTCATTTTTTTTCTTGGATTTATGGCCAAAAGTACACAGGGATTTACCGACTTTTTTGTTTTTTGACATTTTATTTATATTTGTATGGTTTAGGGTTTAGGGTTTTGGTTTTAGGGTTTAGGGTTTAGGTAATGTTCTAGCATATGTAGGGAATATTCCTCATTTTTTTTCTTGGATTTATGGCCAAAAGTACATGGGTTTTACTGACTTTTTTGTTTTTTGACATTTTATTTATATTTGTATGGTTTAGGGTTTAGGGTTTTGGTTTTAGGGTTTAGGGTTTAGGGTTTTAGGTTTATAGTTTAGGTAATGTTCTTGCATATGTAGAGAATATTACTCAATTTTTTTTGGATTTATGGCCAATAGTACACGGGTTTTACCGACTTTTTTGTTTTTTGAAATTTTATTTATATTTGTATGGTTTAGGGTTTAGGGTTTTGGTTTTATGGTTTAGTGTTTTAGGTTTACGGTTTAGGTAATGTTCTTGCATATGTAGGGAATATTCCTCAATTTTTTTTGGATTTATGGCCAATAGTACACGGGTTTTAACGACTTTTTTTGTTTTTTGACATTTTATTTATATTTGTATGGTTTAGGGTTTAGGGTTTATGTTTTAGGGTTTAGGGTTTCAGTTTTAGGGTTTAGGTAATGATCTTGCATATGTAGGGAATATTCCCCATTTTTTTTCTTGGATTTATGGCCAATTGTACCCGGGTTTTACCGAGTTTTCTGTTTTTTGATATTTTATTTATATTTATATTTGTATGGTGTAGGGTTTAGGGTTTTGGATTTAGGGTTTAGGGTTTTAGGTTTAGGGTTTAGGTAATGTTCTTGCATATGTAGGGAATATTCCTCATTTTTTTCTTGGATTTATGGCCAAAAGTACACAGGGATTTACCGACTTTTTTGTTTTTTGACATTTTATTTATATTTGTATGGTTTAGGGTTTAGGGTTTTGGTTTTAGGGTTTAGGGTTTTAGGTTTAGGGTTTAGGTAATGTTCTAGCATATGTAGGGAATATTCCTCCTTTTTTTTCTTGGATTTATGGCCAAAAGTACACGGGTTTTACCGACTTTTTTGTTTTTTGACATTTTATTTATATTTGTATGGTTAAGGGTTTAGGGTTTTGGTTTTAGGGTTTAGGGTTTTAAGTTTAGTGTTTAGGTAATGTTCTTGCATATGTAGGGAATATTCATAGGGTTTAGGTAATGTTCTTGCATATGTAAGTAATATTCCTCATTTTTTTTCTTCGATTTATGGCCTATAGTACACGGTTTTTACCGACTTTTTTGTTTTTCGACATTTTATTAATATTTGTATGGTTTAGGGTTCATGGTTTAGGTTTTAGGGTTTAGGGTTTAAGGTTTAGGGTTTAGGTAATGTTCTTGCATATGTAGGGAATATTCCTCATTTTTTTTCTTGGATTTATGGCCTATAGTACACGGTTTTTACCGACTTTTTTGTTTTTCGACATTTATTTATAATTATAGGGTTTAGGATTTAGGGTTTAGGTTTTAGGTAATGTTCTTGCATATGTAGGGAATATTCCTCATTTTATTTCTTCGATTTATGGCCTATATAGTACACGGGTTTTACCGACTGTTTTGTTTTTCGACATTTTATATATATTTGTAGGGTTTAGGGTTCATGGTCTAGGTTTTAGAGTTTAGGGTTTTAGGTTTAGGGTCTAGGTAATGTTCTGGCATATGTAGGGAATATTCCTCATTTTTTTTCTTGGATTTAGGGCCTATAGTACACGGTTTTTACCGACTTTTTTGTTTCTCGACATTTTATTTATATTTGTAGGGTTTAGGTTTCATGGTTTAGGTTTTATGGTTTAGGGTTTTAGGTTTAGCGTTTAGGTAATGTTCTTGCATATGTAGGGAATATTCCTCATTTTTTTTGTTGGATTTATGGCCTATAGTACACGGTTTTTACCGACTTTTTTGTTTTTCGACATTTTATTTAAAATTATAGGGTTTAGGGTTTAGGGTTTAGGGTTTTAGGTTTAGGATTTAGGTAATGTTCTTGCATATGTAGGGAATATTCCTCATTTTTTTCTTCGATTTATGGCCTATAGTACACGGGTTTTACCGACTTTTTTGTTTTTCGACATTTTATATATATTTGTAGGGTTTAGGGTTCATGGTTTAGGTTTTAGGGTTTAGGGTTTTAGGTTTAGGGTTTAGGTAATGTTCTTGCATATGTTGGGAATATTCCTCATTTTATTTCTTCGATTTATGGCCTATATAGTACACGGGTTTTACCGACTGTTTTGTTTTTCGATATTTTATTTATATTTGTAGGGTTTAGGGTTCATGGTTCATGGTTTAGGTTTTAGGGTTTAGGGTTTTAGGTTTAGGGTCTAGGTAATGTGATTGCATATGTAGGGAATATTCCTCATTTTTTTTCTTGGATTTAGGGCCTATAGTACACGGTTTTTACCGACTTTTTTGTTTTTCGACATTTTATTTATATTTGTAGAGTTTAGGGTTCATGGTTTAGGTTTTATGGTTTAGGGTTTTAGGTTTAGCATTTAGGTAATGTTCTTGCATATGTAGGGAATATTCCTCATTTTTTTTGTTGGATTTATGGCCTATAGTACACGGTTTTTACCGACTTTTTTGTTTTTCGACATTTTATTTATAATTATAGGGTTTAGGGTTTAGTGTTTTGGGTTTAGGGTTTTAGGTTTTAGGTTTAGGGTATAGGTAATGTTCTTGCATATGTAGGGAATGTTCCTCATTTTATTTCTTCGATTTATGGCCTATAGTACACGGTTTTTACCGATTTTTTTGTTTTTCGACATTTTATTTATAATTATAGGGTTTAGGGTTTAGGTTTTAGGGTTTAGGGTTTTAGGTTTAGGGTTTAGGTAATGTTCTTGCATATGTAGGGAATATTCCTCATTTTATTTCTTCGATTTATGGCCTATAGTACACGGTTTTTACCGACTTTTTTGTTTTTCGACATTTTATTTATATTTGTAGGGTTTAGGGTTCATGGTTTAGGTTTTATGATTTAGGGTTTTAGGTTTAGGGTTTAGGTAATGTTCTTGCATATGTAGGGAATATTCCTCATTTTTTTTCTTGGATTTATGGCCAAAAGTACACGGGTTTTACCGACTTTTTTGTTTTTTGACATTTTATTTATATTTGTATGGTTAAGGGTTTAGGGTTTTGGTTTTAGGGTTTAGGGTTTTAGGTTTAGTGTTTAGGTAATGTTCTTGCATATGTAGGGAATATTCATAGGGTTTAGGTAATGTTCTTGCATATGTAGGGAATATTCCTCATTTTTTTTTCTTCGATTTATGGCCTATAGTACACGGTTTTTACCGACTTTTTTGTTTTTCGACATTTTATTAATATTTGTATGGTTTAGGGTTCGTGGTTTAGGTTTTAGGGTTTAGGGTTTAAGGTTTAGGGTTTAGGTAATGTTCTTGCATATGTAGGAAATATTCCTCATTTTTTTTCTTGGATTTATGGCCTATAGTACACGGTTTTTACCGACTTTTTTGTTTTTCGACATTTATTTATAATTATAGGGTTTAGGATTTAGGGTTTAGGTTTTAGGTAATGTTCTTGCATATGTAGGGAATATTCCTCATTTTATTTCTTCGATTTATGGCCTATATAGTACACGGGTTTTACCGACTGTTTTGTTTTTCGACATTTTATATATATTTGTAGGGTTTAGGGTTCATGGTCTAGGTTTTAGAGTTTAGGGTTTTAGATTTAGGGTCTAGGTAATGTTCTGGCATATGTAGGGAATATTCCTCATTTTTTTTCTTGGATTTAGGGCCTATAGTACACGGTTTTTACCGACTTTTTTGTTTCTCGACATTTTATTTATATTTGTAGGGTTTAGGTTTCATGGTTTAGGTTTTATGGTTTAGGGTTTTAGGTTTAGCGTTTAGGTAATGTTCTTGCATATGTAGGGAATATTCCTCATTTTTTTTGTTGGATTTATGGCCTATAGTACACGGTTTTTACCGACTTTTTTGTTTTTCGACATTTTATTTAAAATTATAGGGTTTAGGGTTTAGGGTTTAGGGTTTTAGGTTTAGGATTTAGGTAATGTTCTTGCATATGTAGGGAATATTCCTCATTTTTTTCTTCGATTTATGGCCTATAGTACACGGGTTTTACCGACTTTTTTGTTTTTCGACATTTTATATATATTTGTAGGGTTTAGGGTTCATGGTTTAGGTTTTAGGGTTTAGGGTTTTAGGTTTAGGGTTTAGGTAATGTTCTTGCATATGTTGGGAATATTCCTCATTTTATTTCTTCGATTTATGGCCTATATAGTACACGGGTTTTACCGACTGTTTTGTTTTTCGATATTTTATTTATATTTGTAGGGTTTAGGGTTCATGGTTCATGGTTTAGGTTTTAGGGTTTAGGGTTTTAGGTTTAGGGTTTTAGGTTTAGGGTCTAGGTAATGTGATTGCATATGTAGGGAATATTCCTCATTTTTTTTCTTGGATTTAGGGCCTATAGTACACGGTTTTTACCGACTTTTTTGTTTTTCGACATTTTATTTATATTTGTAGAGTTTAGGGTTCATGGTTTAGGTTTTATGGTTTAGGGTTTTAGGTTTAGCATTTAGGTAATGTTCTTGCATATGTAGGGAATATTCCTCATTTTTTTTGTTGGATTTATGGCCTATAGTACACGGTTTTTACCGACTTTTTTGTTTTTCGACATTTTATTTATAATTATAGGGTTTAGGGTTTAGTGTTTTGGGTTTAGGGTTTTAGGTTTTAGGTTTAGGGTATAGGTAATGTTCTTGCATATGTAGGGAATGTTCCTCATTTTATTTCTTCGATTTATGGCCTATAGTACACGGTTTTTACCGATTTTTTTGTTTTTCGACATTTTATTTATAATTATAGGGTTTAGGGTTTAGGTTTTAGGGTTTAGGGTTTTAGGTTTAGGGTTTAGGTAATGTTCTTGCATATGTAGGGAATATTCCTCATTTTATTTCTTCGATTTATGGCCTATAGTACACGGTTTTTACCGACTTTTTTGTTTTTCGACATTTTATTTATATTTGTAGGGTTTAGGGTTCATGGTTTAGGTTTTATGATTTAGGGTTTTAGGTTTAGGGTTTAGGTAATGTTCTTGCATATGTAGGGAATATTCCTCATTTTTTTTCTTGGATTTATGGCCAAAAGTACACGGGTTTTACCGACTTTTTTGTTTTTTGACATTTTATTTATATTTGTATGGTTAAGGGTTTAGGGTTTTGGTTTTAGGGTTTAGGGTTTTAGGTTTAGTGTTTAGGTAATGTTCTTGCATATGTAGGGAATATTCATAGGGTTTAGGTAATGTTCTTGCATATGTAGGGAATATTCCTCATTTTTTTTTCTTCGATTTATGGCCTATAGTACACGGTTTTTACCGACTTTTTTGTTTTTCGACATTTTATTAATATTTGTATGGTTTAGGGTTCATGGTTTAGGTTTTAGGGTTTAGGGTTTAAGGTTTAGGGTTTAGGTAATGTTCTTGCATATGTAGGAAATATTCCTCATTTTTTTTCTTGGATTTATGGCCTATAGTACACGGTTTTTACCGACTTTTTTGTTTTTCGACATTTATTTATAATTATAGGGTTTAGGATTTAGGGTTTAGGTTTTAGGTAATGTTCTTGCATATGTAGGGAATATTCCTCATTTTATTTCTTCGATTTATGGCCTATATAGTACACGGGTTTTACCGACTGTTTTGTTTTTCGATATTTTATTTATATTTGTAGGGTTTAGGGTTCATGGTTTAGGTTTTAGAGTTTAGGATTTTAGGTTTAGGGTCTAGGTAATGTTCTTGCATATGTAGGGAATATTCCTCATTTTTTTTCTTGGATTTAGGGCCTATAGTACACGGTTTTTACCGACTTTTTTTTTTCGACATTTTATTTATATTTGTAGGGTTTAGGTTTCGTGGTTTAGGTTTTATGGTTTAGGGTTTTAGGTTTAGCGATTAGGTAATGTTCTTGCATATGTAGGGAATATTCCTCATTTTTTTTGTTGGATTTATGGCCTATAGTACACGGTTTTTACTGACTTTTTTGTTTTTCGACATTTTATTTAAAATTATAGGGTTTAGGGTTTAGTGTTTAGGGTTTAGGGTTTTAGGTTTAGGGTTTAGGTAATGTTCTTGCATATGTAGGGAATATTCCTCATTTTTTTTCTTCGATTTATGGCCTATAGTACACGGGTTTTACCGACTTTTTTGTTTTTCGACATTTTGTTTATATTTGTAGGGTTTAGGGTTCATGGTTTAGGTTTTAGGGTTTATGGTTTTAGGTTTAGGGTTTAGGTAATGTTCATGCATATGTAGGGAATATTCCTCATTTTTTTCTTCGATTTATGGCCTAGTACACGGTTTTTACCGACTTTTTTGTTTTTCGACATTTATTTATAATTATAGGGTTTAGGGTTTAGGGTTTCAGGTTTAGGTTTTAGGTAATGTTCTTGCATATGTAGGGAATATTCGTCATTTTATTTCTTCAATTTATGGCCTATAGTACACGGTTTTTACCGACTTTTTTGTTTTTCGACATTTTATTTATAATTATAGGGTTTAGGGTTTAGGGTTTAGGTTTTAGGGTTTAGGGTTTTAGGTTTAGCTTTTAGGTAATGTTCTTGCATATGTAGGGAATATTCCTCATTTTTTTTTTTCGATTTATGGCCTATAGTACACGGTTTTTACCGACTTTTTTGGTTTTCGACATTTTATTAATATTTGTATGGTTTAGGGTTATGGTTTAGGTTTTAGGGTTTAGGGTTTAAGGTTTAGGGTTTAGGTAATGTTCTTGCATATGTAGGGAATATTCCTCATTTTTTTTCTTGGATTTATGGCCTATAGTACACGGTTTTTACCGACTTTTTTGTTTTTCGAAATTTATTTATAATTATAGGGTTTAGGGTTTAGTGTTTAGGTTTTAGGGTTTAGGGTTTTAGGTTTAGGTTTTAGGTAATGTTCTTGCATATGTAGGGAATATTCCTCATTTTATTTCTTCAATTTATGGCCTATATAGTACACGGGTTTTACCGACTGTTTTGTTTTTCGATATTTTATTTATATTTGTAGGGTTTAGGGTTCATGGTTTAGGTTTTAGGGTTTAGGGTTTTAGGTTTAGGGTCTAGGTAATGTTCTTGCATATGTAGGGAATATTCCCCATTTTTTTTCTTGGATTTAGGGCCTATAGTACACGGTTTTTACCGACTTTTTTCTTTTTCGACATTTTATTTATATTTGTAGGGTTTAGGGTTCATGGTTTAGGTTTTATGGTTTAGGGTTTTAGGTTTAGCGTTTAGGTAATGTTCTTGCATATGTAGGGAATATTCCTCAATTTTTTTGTTCGATTTATGGCCTATAGTACACGGTTTTTACCGACTTTTTTGGTTTTCGACATTTTATTTAAAATTATAGGGTTTAGGGTTTAGTGTTTAGGGTTTACGGTTTTAGGTTTAGGGTTTAGGTAATGTTCATGCATATGTAGGGAATATTCCTCATTTTTTTCTTCGATTTATGGCCTATAGTACACGGTTTTTACCGACTTTTTTGTTTTTCGACATTTATTTATAATTATAGGGTTTAGGGTTTAGGGTTTCAGGTTTAGGTTTTAGGTAATGTTCTTGCATATGTAGGGAATATTCGTCATTTTATTTCTTCAATTTATGGCCTATAGTACACGGTTTTTACCGACTTTTTTGTTTTTCGACATTTTATTTATAATTATAGGGTTTAGGGTTTAGGGTTTAGGTTTTAGGGTTTAGGGTTTTAGGTTTAGCTTTTAGGTAATGTTCTTGCATATGTAGGGAATATTCCTCATTTTTTTTTTTCGATTTATGGCCTATAGTACACGGTTTTTACCGACTTTTTTGGTTTTCGACATTTTATTAATATTTGTATGGTTTAGGGTTATGGTTTAGGTTTTAGGGTTTAGGGTTTAAGGTTTAGGGTTTAGGTAATGTTCTTTCATATGTAGGGAATATTCCTCATTTTTTTTCTTGGATTTATAGCCTATAGTACACGGTTTTTACCGACTTTTTTGTTTTTCGAAATTTATTTATAATTATAGGGTTTAGGGTTTAGTGTTTAGGTTTTAGGGTTTAGGGTTTTAGGTTTAGGTTTTAGGTAATGTTCTTGCATATGTAGGGAATATTCCTCATTTTATTTCTTCAATTTATGGCCTATATAGTACACGGGTTTTACCGACTGTTTTGTTTTTCGATATTTTATTTATATTTGTAGGGTTTAGGGTTCATGGTTTAGGTTTTAGGGTTTAGGGTTTTAGGTTTAGGGTCTAGGTAATGTTCTTGCATATGTAGGGAATATTCCCCATTTTTTTTCTTGGATTTAGGGCCTATAGTACACGGTTTTTACCGACTTTTTTGTTTTTCGACATTTTATTTATATTTGTAGGGTTTAGGGTTCATGGTTTAGGTTTTATGGTTTAGGGTTTTAGGTTTAGCGTTTAGGTAATGTTCTTGCATATGTAGGGAATATTCCTCAATTTTTTTGTTCGATTTATGGCCTATAGTACACGGTTTTTACCGACTTTTTTGGTTTTCGACATTTTATTAATATTTGTATGGTTTAGGGTTATGGTTTAGGTTTTAGGGTTTAGAGTTTAAGTTTTAGGGTTTAGGTAATGTTCTTGCATATGTAGGGAATATTCCTCATTTTTTTTCTTGGATTTATGGCCTATAGTACACGGTTTTTACCGACTTTTTTGTTTTTCGAAATTTATTTATAATTATAGGGTTTAGGGTTTAGTGTTTAGGTTTTAGGGTTTAGGGTTTAGGGTTTTAGGTTTAGGTTTTAGGTAATGTTCTTGCATATGTAGGGAATATTCCTCATTTTATTTCTTCAATTTATGGCCTATATAGTACACGGGTTTTACCGACTGTTTTGTTTTTCGATATTTTATTTATATTTGTAGGGTTTAGGGTTTATGGTTTAGGTTTTAGGGTTTAGGGTTTTAGGTTTAGGGTTTAGGTAATGTTCTTGCATATGTAGGGAATATTCCTCATTTTTTTTCTTCGATTTATGGCCTATAGTACACGGGTTTTACCGACTTTTTTGTTTTTCGACATTTTATTTATATTTGTAGGCTTTAGGGTTCATGGTTTAGGTTTTAGGGTTTACGTTTTTACGTTTAGGGTTTAGGTAAAGTTCTCGCATACGTAGGGAATATTCCTCATTTTTTTTCTTCGATTTATGGCCTATAGTACACGAGTTTTACCGACTTTTTTGTTTTTCGACATTTTATTTATATTTGTAGGATTTAGGGTTCATGGTTTAGGTTTTATGGTTTAGGGTTTTAGGTTTAGGGTTTAGGTAATGTTAATGGATATGTAGGGAATATTCCTCATTTTTTTCTTCGATTTATGGCCTATAGTACACGGGTTTTACCGACTTTTTTGTTTTTCGACATTTTATATATATTTGTAGGGTTTAGGGTTCATGGTTTAGGTTTTAGGGTTTAGGGTTTTAGGTTTAGGATTTAGGTAATGTTCTTGCATATGTAGGGAATATTCCTCATTTTTTTTCTTCGATTTATGGCCTATAGTACACGGTTTTTACCGACTTTTTTGTTTTTCGACATTTATTTATAATTATAGGGTTTAGGGTTTAGGGTTTGAGGTTTAGGGTTTAGGTAATGTTCTTGCATATGTAGGGAATATTCCTCATTTTATTTCTTCGATTTATGGCCTATATAGTACACGGGTTTTACCGACTGTTTTGTTTTTCGATATTTTATTTATATTAGTAGGGTTTAGGGTTCATGGTTCATGGTTTAGGGTTTAGGGTTTAGGGTTTTAGGCTTTGGGTCTAGGTAATGTTATTGCATATGTAGGGAATATTCCTCATTTTTTTTCTTCGATTTAGGGCCTATAGTACACGGTTTTTACCGACTTTTTTGTTTTTCGACATTTTATTTATATTTGTAGGGTTTAGGGTTCATGGTTTAGGTTTTATGGTTTAGGGTGTTAGGTTTAGCGTCTAGGTAATGTTCTTGCATATGTAGGGAATATTCCTCATTTTTTTTGTTGTATTTATGGCCTATAGTACACGGTTTTTACCGACTTTTTTGTTTTTTGACATTTTATTTATAATTATAGGGTTTAGGGTTTAGGGTTTAGTGTTTAGGGTTTAGGGTTTTAGGTTTAGGGTTTAGGTAATGTTCTTGCATATATAGGGAATATTCCTCATTTTATTTCTTCGATTTATGGTCTATAGTACACGGTTTTTACCGATTTTTTTGTTTTTCGACATTTTATTTATAATTATAGGGTTTAGGGTTTAGGGTTTAGGGTTTAGGGTTTAGGGTTTTAGGTTTAGGGTTTAGGTAATGTTCTTGCATATGTAGGGAATATTCCTCATTTTATTTCTTCGATTTATGGCCTATAGTACACGGTTTTTACCGACTTTTTTGTTTTTCGACATTTTATTTATAATTATAGGGTTTAGGGTTTAGTGTTTAGGGTTTAGGGTTTTAGGTTTAGGGTTTAGGTAATGTTCTTGCATATGTAGGGAATATTCCTCATTTTATTTCTTCGATTTATGGCCTATAGTACACGGTTTTTACCGACTTTTTTGTTTTTCGACATTTTATTTATAATTATAGGGTTGAGGGTTTAGGGTTTAGGTTTTAGGGTTTAGGGTTTTAGGTTTAGGGTTTAGGTAATGTTCTTGCATATGTAGGGAATATTCCTCATTTTTTTTCTTCGATTTATGGCCTATAGTACACGGGTTTTACCGACTTTTTTGTTTTTCGACATTTTGTTTATATTTGTAGGGTTTAGGGTTCATGGTTTAGGTTTTAGGGTTTATGGTTTTAGGTTTAGGGTTTAGGTAATGTTCATGCATATGTAGGGAATATTCCTCATTTTTTTCTTCGATTTATGGCCTAGTACACGGTTTTTACCGACTTTTTTGTTTTTCGACATTTATTTATAATTATAGGGTTTAGGGTTTAGGGTTTCAGGTTTAGGTTTTAGGTAATGTTCTTGCATATGTAGGGAATATTCGTCATTTTATTTCTTCAATTTATGGCCTATAGTACACGGTTTTTACCGACTTTTTTGTTTTTCGACATTTTATTTATAATTATAGGGTTTAGGGTTTAGGGTTTAGGTTTTAGGGTTTAGGGTTTTAGGTTTAGCTTTTAGGTAATGTTCTTGCATATGTAGGGAATATTCCTCATTTTTTTTTTTCGATTTATGGCCTATAGTACACGGTTTTTACCGACTTTTTTGGTTTTCGACATTTTATTAATATTTGTATGGTTTAGGGTTATGGTTTAGGTTTTAGGGTTTAGGGTTTAAGGTTTAGGGTTTAGGTAATGTTCTTGCATATGTAGGGAATATTCCTCATTTTTTTTCTTGGATTTATGGCCTATAGTACACGGTTTTTACCGACTTTTTTGTTTTTCGAAATTTATTTATAATTATAGGGTTTAGGGTTTAGTGTTTAGGTTTTAGGGTTTAGGGTTTTAGGTTTAGGTTTTAGGTAATGTTCTTGCATATGTAGGGAATATTCCTCATTTTATTTCTTCAATTTATGGCCTATATAGTACACGGGTTTTACCGACTGTTTTGTTTTTCGATATTTTATTTATATTTGTAGGGTTTAGGGTTCATGGTTTAGGTTTTAGGGTTTAGGGTTTTAGGTTTAGGGTCTAGGTAATGTTCTTGCATATGTAGGGAATATTCCCCATTTTTTTTCTTGGATTTAGGGCCTATAGTACACGTTTTTACCGACTTTTTTGTTTTTCGACATTTTATTTATATTTGTAGGGTTTAGGGTTCATGGTTTAGGTTTTATGGTTTAGGGTTTTAGGTTTAGCGTTTAGGTAATGTTCTTGCATATGTAGGGAATATTCCTCAATTTTTTTGTTCGATTTATGGCCTATAGTACACGGTTTTTACCGACTTTTTTGGTTTTCGACATTTTATTTAAAATTATAGGGTTTAGGGTTTAGTGTTTAGGGTTTACGGTTTTAGGTTTAGGGTTTAGGTAATGTTCATGCATATGTAGGGAATATTCCTCATTTTTTTCTTCGATTTATGGCCTATAGTACACGGTTTTTACCGACTTTTTTGTTTTTCGACATTTATTTATAATTATAGGGTTTAGGGTTTAGGGTTTCAGGTTTAGGTTTTAGGTAATGTTCTTGCATATGTAGGGAATATTCGTCATTTTATTTCTTCAATTTATGGCCTATAGTACACGGTTTTTACCGACTTTTTTGTTTTTCGACATTTTATTTATAATTATAGGGTTTAGGGTTTAGGGTTTAGGTTTTAGGGTTTAGGGTTTTAGGTTTAGCTTTTAGGTAATGTTCTTGCATATGTAGGGAATATTCCTCATTTTTTTTTTTCGATTTATGGCCTATAGTACACGGTTTTTACCGACTTTTTTGGTTTTCGACATTTTATTAATATTTGTATGGTTTAGGGTTATGGTTTAGGTTTTAGGGTTTAGGGTTTAAGGTTTAGGGTTTAGGTAATGTTCTTTCATATGTAGGGAATATTCCTCATTTTTTTTCTTGGATTTATAGCCTATAGTACACGGTTTTTACCGACTTTTTTGTTTTTCGAAATTTATTTATAATTATAGGGTTTAGGGTTTAGTGTTTAGGTTTTAGGGTTTAGGGTTTTAGGTTTAGGTTTTAGGTAATGTTCTTGCATATGTAGGGAATATTCCTCATTTTATTTCTTCAATTTATGGCCTATATAGTACACGGGTTTTACCGACTGTTTTGTTTTTCGATATTTTATTTATATTTGTAGGGTTTAGGGTTCATGGTTTAGGTTTTAGGGTTTAGGGTTTTAGGTTTAGGGTCTAGGTAATGTTCTTGCATATGTAGGGAATATTCCCCATTTTTTTTCTTGGATTTAGGGCCTATAGTACACGGTTTTTACCGACTTTTTTGTTTTTCGACATTTTATTTATATTTGTAGGGTTTAGGGTTCATGGTTTAGGTTTTATGGTTTAGGGTTTTAGGTTTAGCGTTTAGGTAATGTTCTTGCATATGTAGGGAATATTCCTCAATTTTTTTGTTCGATTTATGGCCTATAGTACACGGTTTTTACCGACTTTTTTGGTTTTCGACATTTTATTAATATTTGTATGGTTTAGGGTTATGGTTTAGGTTTTAGGGTTTAGAGTTTAAGTTTTAGGGTTTAGGTAATGTTCTTGCATATGTAGGGAATATTCCTCATTTTTTTTCTTGGATTTATGGCCTATAGTACACGGTTTTTACCGACTTTTTTGTTTTTCGAAATTTATTTATAATTATAGGGTTTAGGGTTTAGTGTTTAGGTTTTAGGGTTTAGGGTTTAGGGTTTTAGGTTTAGGTTTTAGGTAATGTTCTTGCATATGTAGGGAATATTCCTCATTTTATTTCTTCAATTTATGGCCTATATAGTACACGGGTTTTACCGACTGTTTTGTTTTTCGATATTTTATTTATATTTGTAGGGTTTAGGGTTTATGGTTTAGGTTTTAGGGTTTAGGGTTTTAGGTTTAGGGTTTAGGTAATGTTCTTGCATATGTAGGGAATATTCCTCATTTTTTTTCTTCGATTTATGGCCTATAGTACACGGGTTTTACCGACTTTTTTGTTTTTCGACATTTTATTTATATTTGTAGGGTTTAGGGTTCATGGTTTAGGTTTTAGGGTTTACGTTTTTACGTTTAGGGTTTAGGTAAAGTTCTCGCATACGTAGGGAATATTCCTCATTTTTTTTCTTCGATTTATGGCCTATAGTACACGAGTTTTACCGACTTTTTTGTTTTTCGACATTTTATTTATATTTGTAGGATTTAGGGTTCATGGTTTAGGTTTTATGGTTTAGGGTTTTAGGTTTAGGGTTTAGGTAATGTTAATGCATATGTAGGGAATATTCCTCATTTTTTTCTTCGATTTATGGCCTATAGTACACGGGTTTTACCGACTTTTTTGTTTTTCGACATTTTATATATATTTGTAGGGTTTAGGGTTCATGGTTTAGGTTTTAGGGTTTAGGGTTTTAGGTTTAGGATTTAGGTAATGTTCTTGCATATGTAGGGAATATTCCTCATTTTTTTTCTTGGATTTATGGCCTATAGTACACGGTTTTTACCGACTTTTTTGTTTTTCGACATTTATTTATAATTATAGGGTTTAGGGTTTAGGGTTTGAGGTTTAGGGTTTAGGTAATGTTCTTGCATATGTAGGGAATATTCCTCATTTTATTTCTTCGATTTATGGCCTATATAGTACACGGGTTTTACCGACTGTTTTGTTTTTCGATATTTTATTTATATTTGTAGGGTTTAGGGTTCATGGTTCATGGTTTAGGGTTTAGGGTTTAGGGTTTTAGGCTTTGGGTCTAGGTAATGTTATTGCATATGTAGGGAATATTCCTCATTTTTTTTCTTGGATTTAGGGCCTATAGTACACGGTTTTTACCGACTTTTTTGTTTTTCGACATTTTATTTATATTTGTAGGGTTTAGGGTTCATGGTTTAGGTTTTATGGTTTAGGGTGTTAGGTTTAGCGTCTAGGTAATGTTCTTGCATATGTAGGGAATATTCCTCATTTTTTTTGTTGTATTTATGGCCTATAGTACACGGTTTTTACCGACTTTTTTGTTTTTTGACATTTTATTTATAATTATAGGGTTTAGGGTTTAGGGTTTAGTGTTTAGGGTTTAGGGTTTAGGGTTTTAGGTTTAGGGTTTAGGTAATGTTCTTGCATATATAGGGAATATTCCTCATTTTATTTCTTCGATTTATGGTCTATAGTACACGGTTTTTACCGATTTTTTTGTTTTTCGACATTTTATTTATAATTATAGGGTTTAGGGTTTAGGGTTTAGGGTTTAGGGTTTAGGGTTTTAGGTTTAGGGTTTAGGTAATGTTCTTGCATATGTAGGGAATATTCCTCATTTTATTTCTTCGATTTATGGCCTATAGTACACGGTTTTTACCGACTTTTTTGTTTTTCGACATTTTATTTATAATTATAGGGTTTAGGGTTTAGTGTTTAGGGTTTAGGGTTTTAGGTTTAGGGTTTAGGTAATGTTCTTGCATATGTAGGGAATATTCCTCATTTTATTTCTTCGATTTATGGCCTATAGTACACGGTTTTTACCGACTTTTTTGTTTTTCGACATTTTATTTATAATTATAGGGTTGAGGGTTTAGGGTTTAGGTTTTAGGGTTTAGGGTTTTAGGTTTAGGGTTTAGGTAATGTTCTTGCATATGTAGGGAATATTCCTCATTTTTTTTCTTCGATTTATGGCCTATAGTACACGGGTTTTACCGACTTTTTTGTTTTTCGACATTTTATTTATATTTGTAGGGTTTAGGGTTCATGGTTTAGGTTTTAGGGTTTACGGTCTTAGGTTTAGGGTTTAGGTAATGTTAATGCATATGTAGGGAATATTCCTCATTTTTTTCTTCGATTTATGGCCTATAGTACACGGGTTTTACCGACTTTTTTGTTTTTCGACATTTTATATATATTTGTAGGGTTTAGGGTTCATGGTTTAGGTTTTAGGGTTTAGGGTTTTAGGTTTAGGGTTTAGGTAATGTTCTTGCATATGTAGGGAATATTCCTCATTTTTTTTGTTGGATTTATGGCCTATAGTACACGGTTTTTACCGACTTTTTTGGTTTTCGACATTTTATTTAAAATTATAGGGTTTAGGGTTTAGTGTTTAGGGTTTACGGTTTTAGGTTTAGGGTTTAGGTAATGTTCATGCATATGTAGGGAATATTCCTCATTTTTTTCTTCGATTTATGGCCTATAGTACACGGTTTTTACCGACTTTTTTGTTTTTCGACATTTATTTATAATTATAGGGTTTAGGGTTTAGGGTTTCAGGTTTAGGTTTTAGGTAATGTTCTTGCATATGTAGGGAATATTCGTCATTTTATTTCTTCAATTTATGGCCTATAGTACACGGTTTTTACCGACTTTTTTGTTTTTCGACATTTTATTTATAATTATAGGGTTTAGGGTTTAGGGTTTAGGTTTTAGGGTTTAGGGTTTTAGGTTTAGCTTTTAGGTAATGTTCTTGCATATGTAGGGAATATTCCTCATTTTTTTTTTTCGATTTATGGCCTATAGTACACGGTTTTTACCGACTTTTTTGGTTTTCGACATTTTATTAATATTTGTATGGTTTAGGGTTATGGTTTAGGTTTTAGGGTTTAGGGTTTAAGGTTTAGGGTTTAGGTAATGTTCTTTCATATGTAGGGAATATTCCTCATTTTTTTTCTTGGATTTATAGCCTATAGTACACGGTTTTTACCGACTTTTTTGTTTTTCGAAATTTATTTATAATTATAGGGTTTAGGGTTTAGTGTTTAGGTTTTAGGGTTTAGGGTTTTAGGTTTAGGTTTTAGGTAATGTTCTTGCATATGTAGGGAATATTCCTCATTTTATTTCTTCAATTTATGGCCTATATAGTACACGGGTTTTACCGACTGTTTTGTTTTTCGATATTTTATTTATATTTGTAGGGTTTAGGGTTCATGGTTTAGGTTTTAGGGTTTAGGGTTTTAGGTTTAGGGTCTAGGTAATGTTCTTGCATATGTAGGGAATATTCCCCATTTTTTTTCTTGGATTTAGGGCCTATAGTACACGGTTTTTACCGACTTTTTTGTTTTTCGACATTTTATTTATATTTGTAGGGTTTAGGGTTCATGGTTTAGGTTTTATGGTTTAGGGTTTTAGGTTTAGCGTTTAGGTAATGTTCTTGCATATGTAGGGAATATTCCTCAATTTTTTTGTTCGATTTATGGCCTATAGTACACGGTTTTTACCGACTTTTTTGGTTTTCGACATTTTATTAATATTTGTATGGTTTAGGGTTATGGTTTAGGTTTTAGGGTTTAGAGTTTAAGTTTTAGGGTTTAGGTAATGTTCTTGCATATGTAGGGAATATTCCTCATTTTTTTTCTTGGATTTATGGCCTATAGTACACGGTTTTTACCGACTTTTTTGTTTTTCGAAATTTATTTATAATTATAGGGTTTAGGGTTTAGTGTTTAGGTTTTAGGGTTTAGGGTTTAGGGTTTTAGGTTTAGGTTTTAGGTAATGTTCTTGCATATGTAGGGAATATTCCTCATTTTATTTCTTCAATTTATGGCCTATATAGTACACGGGTTTTACCGACTGTTTTGTTTTTCGATATTTTATTTATATTTGTAGGGTTTAGGGTTTATGGTTTAGGTTTTAGGGTTTAGGGTTTTAGGTTTAGGGTTTAGGTAATGTTCTTGCATATGTAGGGAATATTCCTCATTTTTTTTCTTCGATTTATGGCCTATAGTACACGGGTTTTACCGACTTTTTTGTTTTTCGACATTTTATTTATATTTGTAGGGTTTAGGGTTCATGGTTTAGGTTTTAGGGTTTACGTTTTTACGTTTAGGGTTTAGGTAAAGTTCTCGCATACGTAGGGAATATTCCTCATTTTTTTTCTTCGATTTATGGCCTATAGTACACGAGTTTTACCGACTTTTTTGTTTTTCGACATTTTATTTATATTTGTAGGATTTAGGGTTCATGGTTTAGGTTTTATGGTTTAGGGTTTTAGGTTTAGGGTTTAGGTAATGTTAATGCATATGTAGGGAATATTCCTCATTTTTTTCTTCGATTTATGGCCTATAGTACACGGGTTTTACCGACTTTTTTGTTTTTCGACATTTTATATATATTTGTAGGGTTTAGGGTTCATGGTTTAGGTTTTAGGGTTTAGGGTTTTAGGTTTAGGATTTAGGTAATGTTCTTGCATATGTAGGGAATATTCCTCATTTTTTTTCTTGGATTTATGGCCTATAGTACACGGTTTTTACCGACTTTTTTGTTTTTCGACATTTATTTATAATTATAGGGTTTAGGGTTTAGGGTTTGAGGTTTAGGGTTTAGGTAATGTTCTTGCATATGTAGGGAATATTCCTCATTTTATTTCTTCGATTTATGGCCTATATAGTACACGGGTTTTACCGACTGTTTTGTTTTTCGATATTTTATTTATATTTGTAGGGTTTAGGGTTCATGGTTCATGGTTTAGGGTTTAGGGTTTAGGGTTTTAGGCTTTGGGTCTAGGTAATGTTATTGCATATGTAGGGAATATTCCTCATTTTTTTTCTTGGATTTAGGGCCTATAGTACACGGTTTTTACCGACTTTTTTGTTTTTCGACATTTTATTTATATTTGTAGGGTTTAGGGTTCATGGTTTAGGTTTTATGGTTTAGGGTGTTAGGTTTAGCGTCTAAGTAATGTTCTTGCATATGTAGGGAATATTCCTCATTTTTTTTGTTGTATTTATGGCCTATAGTACACGGTTTTTACCGACTTTTTTGTTTTTTGACATTTTATTTATAATTATAGGGTTTAGGGTTTAGGGTTTAGTGTTTAGGGTTTAGGGTTTAGGGTTTTAGGTTTAGGGTTTAGGTAATGTTCTTGCATATATAGGGAATATTCCTCATTTTATTTCTTCGATTTATGGTCTATAGTACACGGTTTTTACCGATTTTTTTGTTTTTCGACATTTTATTTATAATTATAGGGTTTAGGGTTTAGGGTTTAGGGTTTAGGGTTTTAGGTTTAGGGTTTAGGTAATGTTCTTGCATATGTAGGGAATATTCCTCATTTTATTTCTTCGATTTATGGCCTATAGTACACGGTTTTTACCGACTTTTTTGTTTTTCGACATTTTATTTATAATTATAGGGTTTAGGGTTTAGTGTTTAGGGTTTAGGGTTTTAGGTTTAGGGTTTAGGTAATGTTCTTGCATATGTAGGGAATATTCCTCATTTTATTTCTTCGATTTATGGCCTATAGTACACGGTTTTTACCGACTTTTTTGTTTTTCGACATTTTATTTATAATTATAGGGTTGAGGGTTTAGGGTTTAGGTTTTAGGGTTTAGGGTTTTAGGTTTAGGGTTTAGGTAATGTTCTTGCATATGTAGGGAATATTCCTCATTTTTTTCTTCGATTTATGGCCTATAGTACACGGGTTTTACCGACTTTTTTGTTTTTCGACATTTTATTTATATTTGTAGGGTTTAGGGTTCATGGTTTAGGTTTTAGGGTTTACGGTCTTAGGTTTAGGGTTTAGGTAATGTTAATGCATATGTAGGGAATATTCCTCATTTTTTTCTTCGATTTATGGCCTATAGTACACGGGTTTTACCGACTTTTTTGTTTTTCGACATTTTATATATATTTGTAGGGTTTAGGGTTCATGGTTTAGGTTTTAGGGTTTAGGGTTTTAGGTTTAGGGTTTAGGTAATGTTCTTGCATATGTAGGGAATATTCCTCATTTTTTTTCTTGGATTTATGGCCTATAGTACACGGTTTTTACCGACTTTTTTGTTTTTCGACATTTATTTATAATTATAGGGTTTAGGGTTTAGTGTTTAGGGTTTAGGGTTTAGGGTTTAGGGTTTTAGGTTTAGGGTTTAGGTAATGTTCTTGCATATGTAGGGAATATTCCTCATTTTATTTCTTCGATTTAGGGCCTATATAGTAAACGGGTTTTACCGACTGTTTTGTTTTTCGATATTTTATTTATATTTGTAGGGTTTAGGGTTCATGGTTCATCGTTTAGGTTTTAGGGTTTAGGGTTTTAGGTTTAGGGTCTAGGTAATGTTATTGCATATGTAGGGAATATTCCTCATTTTTTTTCTTGGATTTAGGGACTATAGTACACGGTTTTTACTGACTTTTTTGTTTTTCGACATTTTATTTATATTTGTAGGGTTTAGGGTTCATGGTTTAGGTTTTATGGTTTAGGGTTTTAGGTTTAGCGTCTAGGTAATGTTCTTGCATATGTAGGGAATATTCCTCATTTTTTTTGTTGGATTTATGGCCTATAGTACACGGTTTTTACCGACTTTTTTGTTTTTCGACATTTTATTTATAATTATAGGGTTTAGGGTTTAGTGTTTAGGGTTTAGGGTTTAGGGTTTTAGGTTTAGGGTTTAGGTAATGTTCTTGCATATATAGGGAATATTCCTCATTTTATTTCTTCGATTTATGGTCTATAGTACACGGTTTTTACCGATTTTTTTGTTTTTCGACATTTTATTTATAATTATAGGGTTTAGGGTTTAGGGTTTAGGTTTTAGGGTTTAGGGTTTAGGGTTTAGGTAATGTTCTTGCATATGTAGGGAATATTCCTCATTTTATTTCTTCGATTTATGGCCTATAGTACACGGTTTTTACCGACTTTTTTGTTTTTCGACATTTTATTTATAATTATAGGGTTTAGGGTTTAGTGTTTAGGGTTTAGGGTTTTAGGTTTAGGGTTTAGGGTTTAGGTAATGTTCTTGCATATGTAGGGAATATTCCTCATTTTATTTCTTCGATTTATGGCCTATAGTACACGGTTTTTACCGACTTTTTTGTTTTTCGACATTTTATTTATAATTGTAGGGTTTAGGGTTCATGGTTTAGGTTTTAGGGTTTACGGTCTTAGGTTTAGGGTTTAGGTAATGTTAATGCATATGTAGGGAATATTCCTCATTTTTTTTCTTCGATTTATGGCCTATAGTACACGGGTTTTACCGACTTTTTTGTTTTTCGACATTTTATATATATTTGTAAGGTTTAGGGTTCATGGTTTAGGTTTTAGGGTTTAGGGTTTTAGGTTTAGGGTTTAGGTAATGTTCTTGCATATGTAGAGAATATTCCTCATTTTTTTTCTTGGATTTATGGCCTATAGTACACGGTTTTTACCGACTTTTTTGTTTTTCGACATTTATTTATAATTATAGGGTTTAGGGTTTAGGGTTTGAGGTTTAGGGTTTAGGTAATGTTCTTGCATATGTAGGGAATATTCCTCATTTTATTTCTTCGATTTATGGCCTATATAGTACACGGATTTTAACGAATGTTTTGTTTTTCGATATTTTATTTATATTTGTAGGGTTTAGGGTTCATGGTTCATGGTTTAGGTTTTAGGGTTTAGGGTTTTAGACTTAGGGTCTAGGTAATGTTATTGCATATGTAGGGAATATTCCTCATTTTTTTTCTTGGATTTAGGGCCTATAGTACACGGTTTTTACCGACTTTTTTGTTTTTCGACATTTTATTTATATTTGTAGGGTTTAGGGTTCATGGTTTAGGTTTTATGGTTTAGGGTTTTAGGTTTAGCGTTTAGGTAATGTTCTTGCATATGTAGGGAATATTCCCCATTTTTTTTGTTGGATTTATGGCCTATAGTACACGGTTTTTACCGACTTTTTTGTTTTTCGACATTTTATTTATAATTATAGGGTTTAGGGTTTAGTGTTTAGGGTTTAGGGTTTAGGGTTTAGGGTTTTAGGTTTAGGGTTTAGGTAATGTTCTTGCATATGTAGGGAATATTCCTCATTTTATTTCTTCGATTTATGGCCTATATAGTAAACGGGTTTTACCGACTGTTTTGTTTTTCGATATTTTATTTATATTTGTAGGGTTTAGGGTTCATGGTTCATCGTTTAGGTTTTAGGGTTTAGGGTTTTAGGTTTAGGGTCTAGGTAATGTTATTGCATATGTAGGGAATATTCCTCATTTTTTTTCTTGGATTTAGGGCCTATAGTACACGGTTTTTACTGACTTTTTTGTTTTTCGACATTTTATTTATATTTGTAGGGTTTAGGGTTCATGGTTTAGGTTTTATGGTTTAGGGTTTTAGGTTTAGCGTCTAGGTAATGTTCTTGCATATGTAGGGAATATTCCTCATTTTTTTTGTTGTATTTATGGCCTATAGTACACGGTTTTTACCGACTTTTTTGTTTTTCGACATTTTATTTATAATTATAGGGTTTAGGGTTTAGTGTTTAGGGTTTAGGGTTTTAGGTTTAGGGTTTAGGTAATGTTCTTGCATATATAGGGAATATTCCTCATTTTATTTCTTCGATTTATGGTCTATAGTACACGGTTTTTACCGATTTTTTTGTTTTTCGACATTTTATTTATAATTATAGGGTTTAGGGTTTAGGGTTTAGGGTTTAGGGTTTTAGGTTTAGGGTTTAGGTAATGTTCTTGCATATGTAGGGAATATTCCTCATTTTATTTCTTCGATTTATGGCCTATAGTACACGGTTTTTACCGACTTTTTTGTTTTTCGACATTTTATTTATAATTATAGGGTTTAGGGTTTAGTGTTTAGGGTTTATGGTTTTAGGTTTAGGGTTTAGGTAATGTTCTTGCATATGTAGGGAATATTCCTCATTTTATTTCTTCGATTTATGGCCTATAGTACACGGGTTTTACCCACTTTTTTGTTTTTCTACATTTTATATATATTTGTAGGGTTTAGGGTTCATCGTTTAGGTTTTAGGGTTTAGGGTTTTAGGTTTAGGGTTTAGGTAATGTTCTTGCATATGTAGGGAATATTCCTCATTTTTTTTCTTGGATTTATGGCCTATAGTACACGGTTTTTACCGACTTTTTTGTTTTTCGACATTTATTTATAATTATAGGGTTTAGGGTTTAGGGTTTAGGTAATGTTCTTGCATATGTAGGGAATATTCCTCATTTTATTTCTTCGATTTATGGCCTATATAGTACACGGATTTTACCGACTGTTTTGTTTTTCGATATTTTATTTATATTTGTAGGGTTTAGGGTTCATGGTTCATGGTTTAGGTTTTAGGGTTTAGGGTTTTAGGCTTAGGGTCTAGGTAATGTTATTGCATATGTAGGGAATATTCCTCATTTTTTTTCTTGGATTTAGGGCCTATAGTACACGGTTTTTACCGACTTTTTTGTTTTTCGACATTTTATTTATATTTGTCGGGTTTAGGGTTCATGGTTTAGGGTTTATGGTTTAGGGTTTTAGGTTTAGCGTTTAGGTAATGTTCTTGCATATGTAGGGAATATTCCCCATTTTTTTTGTTGGATTTATGGCCTATAGTACACGGTTTTTACCGACTTTTTTGTTTTTCGACATTTTATTTATAATTATAGGGTTTAGGGTTTAGTGTTTAGGGTTTAGGGTTTAGGGTTTAGGGTTTTAGGTTTAGGGTTTAGGTAATGTTCTTGCATATGTAGGGAATATTCCTCATTTTATTTCTTCGATTTATGGCCTATATAGTAAACGGGTTTTACCGACTGTTTTGTTTTTCGATATTTTATTTATATTTGTAGGGTTTAGGGTTCATGGTTCATCGTTTAGGTTATAGGGTTTAGGGTTTTAGGTTTAGGGTCTAGGTAATGTTATTGCATATGTAGGGAATATTCCTCATTTTTTTTCTTGGATTTAGGGCCTATAGTACACGGTTTTTACTGACTTTTTTGTTTTTCGACATTTTATTTATATTTGTAGGGTTTAGGGTTCATGGTTTAGGTTTTATGGTTTAGGGTTTTAGGTTTAGCGTCTAGGTAATGTTCTTGCATATGTAGGGAATATTCCTCATTTTTTTTGTTGTATTTATGGCCTATAGTACACGGTTTTTACCGACTTTTTTGTTTTTCGACATTTTATTTATAATTATAGGGTTTAGGGTTTAGTGTTTAGGGTTTAGGGTTTTAGGTTTAGGGTTTAGGTAATGTTCTTGCATATATAGGGAATATTCCTCATTTTATTTCTTCGATTTATGGTCTATAGTACACGGTTTTTACCGATTTTTTTGTTTTTCGACATTTTATTTATAATTATAGGGTTTAGGGTTTAGGGTTTAGGGTTTAGGGTTTTAGGTTTAGGGTTTAGGTAATGTTCTTGCATATGTAGGGAATATTCCTCATTTTATTTCTTCGATTTATGGCCTATAGTACACGGTTTTTACCGACTTTTTTGTTTTTCGACATTTTATTTATAATTATAGGGTTTAGGGTTTAGTGTTTAGGGTTTATGGTTTTAGGTTTAGGGTTTAGGTAATGTTCTTGCATATGTAGGGAATATTCCTCATTTTATTTCTTCGATTTATGGCCTATAGTACACGGGTTTTACCCACTTTTTTGTTTTTCTACATTTTATATATATTTGTAGGGTTTAGGGTTCATGGTTTAGGTTTTAGGGTTTAGGGTTTTAGGTTTAGGGCTTAGGTAATGTTCTTGCATATGTAGGGAATATTCCTCATTTTTTTTCTTGGATTTATGGCCTATAGTACACGGTTTTTACCGACTTTTTTGTTTTTCGACATTTATTTATAATTATAGGGTTTAGGGTTTAGGGTTTAGGTAATGTTCTTGCATATGTAGGGAATATTCCTCATTTTATTTCTTCGATTTATGGCCTATATAGTACACGGATTTTACCGACTGTTTTGTTTTTCGATATTTTATTTATATTTGTAGGGTTTAGGGTTCATGGTTCATGGTTTAGGTTTTAGGGTTTAGGGTTTTAGGCTTAGGGTCTAGGTAATGTTATTGCATATGTAGGGAATATTCCTCATTTTTTTTCTTGGATTTAGGGCCTATAGTACACGGTTTTTACCGACTTTTTTGTTTTTCGACATTTTATTTATATTTGTCGGGTTTAGGGTTCATGGTTTAGGGTTTATGGTTTAGGGTTTTAGGTTTAGCGTTTAGGTAATGTTCTTGCATATGTAGGGAATATTCCCCATTTTTTTTGTTGGATTTATGGCCTATAGTACACGGTTTTTACCGACTTTTTTGTTTTTCGACATTTTATTTATAATTATAGGGTTTAGGGTTTAGTGTTTAGGGTTTAGGGTTTAGGGTTTAGGGTTTTAGGTTTAGGGTTTAGGTAATGTTCTTGCATATGTAGGGAATATTCCTCATTTTATTTCTTCGATTTATGGCCTATATAGTAAACGGGTTTTACCGACTGTTTTGTTTTTCGATATTTTATTTATATTTGTAGGGTTTAGGGTTCATGGTTCATCGTTTAGGTTTTAGGGTTTAGGGTTTTAGGTTTAGGGTCTAGGTAATGTTATTGCATATGTAGGGAATATTCCTCATTTTTTTTCTTGGATTTAGGGCCTATAGTACACGGTTTTTACTGACTTTTTTGTTTTTCGACATTTTATTTATATTTGTAGGGTTTAGGGTTCATGGTTTAGGTTTTATGGTTTAGGGTTTTAGGTTTAGCGTCTAGGTAATGTTCTTGCATATGTAGGGAATATTCCTCATTTTTTTTGTTGTATTTATGGCCTATAGTACACGGTTTTTACCGACTTTTTTGTTTTTCGACATTTTATTTATAATTATAGGGTTTAGGGTTTAGTGTTTAGGGTTTAGGGTTTTAGGTTTAGGGTTTAGGTAATGTTCTTGCATATATAGGGAATATTCCTCATTTTATTTCTTCGATTTATGGTCTATAGTACACGGTTTTTACCGATTTTTTTGTTTTTCGACATTTTATTTATAATTATAGGGTTTAGGGTTTAGGTTTTAGGGTTTAGGGTTTTAGGTTTAGGGTTTAGGTAATGTTCTTGCATATGTAGGGAATATTCCTCATTTTATTTCTTCGATTTATGGCCTATAGTACACGGTTTTTACCGACTTTTTTGTTTTTCGACATTTTATTTATAATTATAGGGTTTAGGGTTTAGTGTTTAGGGTTTATGGTTTTAGGTTTAGGGTTTAGGTAATGTTCTTGCATATGTAGGGAATATTCCTCATTTTATTTCTTCGATTTATGGCCTATAGTACACGGGTTTTACCCACTTTTTTGTTTTTCGACATTTTATATATATTTGTAGGGTTTAGGGTTCATGGTTTAGGTTTTAGGGTTTAGGGTTTTAGGTTTAGGGTTTAGGTAATGTTCTTGCATATGTAGGGAATATTCCTCATTTTTTTTCTTGGATTTATGGCCTATAGTACACGGTTTTTACCGACTTTTTTGTTTTTCGACATTTATTTATAATTATAGGGTTTAGGGTTTAGGGTTTAGGTAATGTTCTTGCATATGTAGGGAATATTCCTCATTTTATTTCTTCGATTTATGGCCTATATAGTACACGGATTTTACCGACTGTTTTGTTTTTCGATATTTTATTTATATTTGTAGGGTTTAGGGTTCATGGTTCATGGTTTAGGTTTTAGGGTTTAGGGTTTTAGGCTTAGGGTCTAGGTAATGTTATTGCATATGTAGGGAATATTCCTCATTTTTTTTCTTGGATTTAGGGCCTATAGTACACGGTTTTTACCGACTTTTTTGTTTTTCGACATTTTATTTATATTTGTCGGGTTTAGGGTTCATGGTTTAGGGTTTATGGTTTAGGGTTTTAGGTTTAGCGTTTAGGTAATGTTCTTGCATATGTAGGGAATATTCCCCATTTTTTTTGTTGGATTTATGGCCTATAGTACACGGTTTTTACCGACTTTTTTGTTTTTCGACATTTTATTTATAATTATAGGGTTTAGGGTTTAGTGTTTAGGGTTTAGGGTTTAGGGTTTAGGGTTTAGGTAATGTTCTTGCATATGTAGGGAATATTCCTCATTTTATTTCTTCGATTTATGGCCTATATAGTAAACGGGTTTTACCGACTGTTTTGTTTTTCGATATTTTATTTATATTTGTAGGGTTTAGGGTTCATGGTTCATCGTTTAGGTTTTAGGGTTTAGGGTTTTAGGTTTAGGGTCTAGGTAATGTTATTGCATATGTAGGGAATATTCCTCATTTTTTTTCTTGGATTTAGGGCCTATAGTACACGGTTTTTACTGACTTTTTTGTTTTTCGACATTTTATTTATATTTGTAGGGTTTAGGGTTCATGGTTTAGGTTTTATGGTTTAGGGTTTTAGGTTTAGCGTTTAGGTAATGTTCTTGCATATGTAGGGAATATTCCTCATTTTTTTTGTTGGATTTATGGCCTATAGTACACGGTTTTTACCGAGTTTTTTGTTTTTCGACATTTTATTTATAATTATGGGGTTTAGTGTTTAGGGTTTAGGGTTTTAGGTTTAGGGTTTAGGTAATGTTCTTGCATATATAGGGAATATTCCTCATTTTATTTCTTCGATTTATGGTCTATAGTACACGGTTTTTACCGATTTTTTTGTTTTTCGACATTTTATTTATAATTATAGGGTTTAGGGTTTAGGGTTTAGGGTTTAGGGTTTTAGGTTTAGGGTTTAGGTAATGTTCTTGCATATGTAGGGAATATTCCTCATTTTATTTCTTCGATTTATGGCCTATAGTACACGGTTTTTACCGACTTTTTTGTTTTTCGACATTTTATTTATATTTGTAGGGTTTAGGGTTCATGGTTTAGGTTTTATGATTTGGGGTTTTAGGTTTAGGGTTTAGGTAATGTTCTTGCATATGTAGGGAATATTCCTCATTTTATTTCTTCGATTTATGGCCTATATAGTAAACGGGTTTTACCGACTGTTTTGTTTTTCGATATTTTATTTATATTTGTAGGGTTTAGGGTTCATGGTTCATCGTTTAGGTTTTAGGGTTTAGGGTTTTAGGTTTAGTGTCTAGGTAATGTTATTGCATATGTAGGGAATATTCCTCATTTTTTTTCTTGGATTTAGGGCCTATAGTACACGGTTTTTACTGACTTTTTTGTTTTTTGACATTTTATTTATATTTGTAGGGTTTAGGGTTCATGGTTTAGGTTTTATGGTTTAGGGTTTTAGGTTTAGCGTTTAGGTAATGTTCTTGCATATGTAGGGAATATTCCTCATTTTTTTTGTTGGATTTATGGCCTATAGTACACGGTTTTTACCGAGTTTTTTGTTTTTCGACATTTTATTTATAATTATGGGGTTTAGTGTTTAGGGTTTAGGGTTTTAGGTTTAGGGTTTAGGTAATGTTCTTGCATATATAGGGAATATTCCTCATTTTATTTCTTCGATTTATGGTCTATAGTACACGGTTTTTACCGATTTTTTTGTTTTTCGACATTTTATTTATAATTATAGGGTTTAGGGTTTAGGTTTTAGGGTTTAGGGTTTTAGGTTTAGGGTTTAGGTAATGTTCTTGCATATGTAGGGAATATTCCTCATTTTATTTCTTCGATTTATGGCCTATAGTACACGGTTTTTACCGTCTTTTTTGTTTTTTGACATTTTATTTATATTTGTAGGGTTTAGGGTTCATGGTTTAGGTTTTATGATTTGGGGTTTTAGGTTTAGGTAATGTTCTTGCATATGTAGGGAATATTCCTCATTTTATTTCTTCGATTTATGGCCTATATAGTAAACGGGTTTTACCGACTGTTTTGTTTTTCGATATTTTATTTATATTTGTAGGGTTTAGGGTTCATGGTTCATCGTTTAGGTTTTAGGGTTTAGGGTTTTAGGTTTAGGGTCTAGGTAATGTTATTGCATATGTAGGGAATATTCCTCATTTTTTTTCTTGGATTTAGGGCCTATAGTACACGGTTTTTACTGACTTTTTTGTTTTTCGACATTTTATTTATATTTGTAGGGTTTAGGGTTCATGGTTTAGGTTTTATGGTTTAGGGTTTTAGGTTTAGCGTTTAGGTAATGTTCTTGCATATGTAGAGAATATTCCTCATTTTTTTTGTTGGATTTATGGCCTATAGTACACGATTTTTACCGACTTTTTTGTTTTTCGACATTTTATTTATAATTATGGGGTTTAGTGTTTAGGGTTTAGGGTTTTAGGTTTAGGGTTTAGGTAATGTTCTTGCATATATAGGGAATATTCCTCATTTTATTTCTTCGATTTATGGTCTATAGTACACGGTTTTTACCGATTTTTTTGTTTTTCGACATTTTATTTATAATTATAGGGTTTAGGGTTTAGGTTTTAGGGTTTAGGGTTTTAGGTTTAGGGTTTAGGTAATGTTCTTGCATATGTAGGGAATATTCCTCATTTTATTTCTTCGATTTATGGCCTATAGTACACGGTTTTTACCGACTTTTTTGTTTTTCGACATTTTATTTATATTTGTAGGGTTTAGGGTTCATGGTTTAGGTTTTATGATTTGGGGTTTTAGGTTTAGGGTTTAGGTAATGTTCTTGCATATGTAGGGAATATTCCTCATTTTATTTCTTCGATTTATGGCCTATATAGTAAACGGGTTTTACCGACTGTTTTGTTTTTCGATATTTTATTTATATTTGTAGGGTTTAGGGTTCATGGTTCATCGTTTAGGTTTTAGGGTTTAGGGTTTTAGGTTTAGTGTCTAGGTAATGTTATTGCATATGTAGGGAATATTCCTCATTTTTTTTCTTGGATTTAGGGCCTATAGTACACGGTTTTTACTGACTTTTTTGTTTTTCGACATTTTATTTATATTTGTAGGGTTTAGGGTTCATGGTTTAGGTTTTATGGTTTAGGGTTTTAGGTTTAGCGTTTAGGTAATGTTCTTGCATATGTAGAGAATATTCCTCATTTTTTTTGTTGGATTTATGGCCTATAGTACACGATTTTTACCGACTTTTTTGTTTTTCGACATTTTATTTATAATTATGGGGTTTAGTGTTTAGGGTTTAGGGTTTTAGGTTTAGGGTTTAGGTAATGTTCTTGCATATATAGGGAATATTCCTCATTTTATTTCTTCGATTTATGGTCTATAGTACACGGTTTTTACCGATTTTTTTGTTTTTCGACATTTTATTTATAATTATAGGGTTTAGGGTTTAGGTTTTAGGGTATAGGGTTTTAGGTTTAGGGTTTAGGTAATGTTCTTGCATATGTAGGGAATATTCCTCATTTTATTTCTTCGATTTATGGCCTATAGTACACGGTTTTTACCGTCTTTTTTGTTTTTCGACATTTTATTTATATTTGTAGGGTTTAGGGTTCATGGTTTAGGTTTTATGATTTGGGGTTTTAGGTTTAGGTAATGTTCTTGCATATGTAGGGAATATTCCTCATTTTATTTCTTCGATTTATGGCCTATAGTACATGGTTTTTACCGACTTTTTTGTTTTTCGACATTTTATTTATAATTATAGGGTTGAGGGTTTAGGGTTTAGGGTTTTAGGTTTAGGGTTTAGGTAATGTTCTTGCATATGTAGGGAATATTCCTCATTTTTTTTCTTCGATTTATGGCCTATAGTACACGGGTTTTACCGACTTTTTTGTTTTTCGACATTTTGTTTATATTTGTAGGGTTTAGGGTTCATGGTTTAGGTTTTAGGGTTTACGGTTTTAGGTTTAGGGTTTAGGTAATGTTCTTGCATATGTAGGGAATATTCCTCATTTTATTTCTTCGATTTATGGCCTATAGTACACGGGTTTTACCGACTTTTTTGTTTTTCGACATTTTATTTAAATTTGTGGGGTTTAGGGTTCATGGTTTAGGTTTTCGGGTTTAGGGTTTTAGGTTTAGGGTTTAGGTAATGGTCTTGCATATGTAGGGAATATTCCTCATTTTTTTTCTTGGATTTATGACCTATAGTACACGGTTTTTACCGACTTTTTTGTTTTTCGACATTTATTTATAATTATAGGGTTTAGGGTTTAGGGTTTAGGGTTTAGGGTTTTAGCTTTAGGGTTTAGGTAATGTTCTTGCATATGTAGGGAATATTCCTCATTTTATTTCTTCGATTTATGGCCTATATAGTACACGGGTTTTACCGACTGTTTTGTTTTTCGATATTTTATTTATATTTGTAGGGTTTAGGGTTCATGGTTCATCGTTTAGGTTTTAGGGTTTAGGGTTTTAGGTTTAGGGTCTAGGTAATGTTATTGCATATGTAGGGAATATTCCTCATTTTTTTTCTTGGATTTAGGGCCTATAGTACACGGTTTTTACTGACTTTTTTGTTTTTCGACATTTTATTTATATTTGTAGGGTTTAGGGTTCATGGTTTAGGTTTTATGGTTTAGGGTTTTAGGTTTAGCGTTTAGGTAATGTTCTTGCATATGTAGGGAATATTCCTCATTTTTTTTGTTGGATTTATGGTCTATAGTACACGGTTTTTACCGACTTTTTTGTTTTTCGACATTTTATTTATAATTATAGGGTTTAGGGTTTAGTGTTTAGGGTTTAGGGTTTAGGGTTTTAGGTTTAGGGTTTAGGTAATGTTCTTGCATATATAGGGAATATTCCTCATTTTATTTCTTCGATTTATGGTCTATAGTACACGGTTTTTACCGATTTTTTTGTTTTTCGACATTTTATTTATAATTATAGGGTTTAGGGTTTAGGGTTTAGGGTTTAGGTTTTTAGGTTTAGGGTTTAGGTAATGTTCTTGCATATGTAGGGAATATTCCTCATTTTATTTCTTCGATTTATGGCCTATAGTACACGGGTTTTACCGACTTTTTTGTTTTTCGACATTTTATTTATATTTGTGGGGTTTAGGGTTCATGGTTTAGGTTTTCGGGTTTAGGGTTTTAGGTTTAGGGTTTAGGTAATGTTCTTGCATATGTAGGGAATATTCCTCATTTTTTTTCTTGGATTTATGACCTATAGTACACGGTTTTTACCGACTTTTTTGTTTTTCGACATTTATTTATAATTATAGGGTTTAGGGTTTAGGTTTTAGGGTTTAGGGTTTTAGGTTTAGGTTTTAGGTAATGTTCTTGCATATGTAGGGAATATTCCTCATTTTATTTCTTCAATTTATGGCCTATATAGTACACGGGTTTTACCGACTGTTTTGTTTTCTGATATTTTATTTATATTTGTAGGGTTTAGGGTTCATGGTTTAGGTTTTACGGTTTAGGGTTTTAGGTTTAGGGTCTAGGTAATGTTCTTGCATATGTAGGGAATATTCCTCATTTTTTTTCTTGGATTTACGGCCTATAGTACACGGTTTTTACCGACTTTTTTGTTTTTCGACATTTTATTTATATTTGTAGGGTTTAGGGTTCATGGTTTAGGTTTTGTGGTTTAGGGTTTTAGGTATAGCATTTAGGTAATGTTCTTGCATATGTAGGGAATATTCCTCATTTTTTTTGTTGGATTTATGGCCTATAGTACACGGTTTTTACCGACTTTTTTGTTTTTCGACATTTTATTTATAATTATAGGGTTTAGGGTTTAGGGTTTAGGGTTTAGGGTTTTAGGTTTAGGGTTTAGGTAATGTTCTTGCATATGTAGGGAATATTCCTCATTTTATTTCTTCGATTTATGGCCTATAGTACACGGTTTTTACCGACTTTTTTGTTTTGCGACATTTTATTAATAATTATAGGGTTTAGGGTTTAGGGTTTAGGGTTTAGGGTTTAGGGTTTAGGGTTTAGGGTTTTAGGTTTAGGGTTTAGGTCATGTTCTTGCATATGTAGGGAATATTCCTCATTTTTTTTCTTCGATTTATGGCCTATAGTACACGAGTTTTACCGACTTTTTTGTTTTTCGACATTTTATTTATATTTGTAGGGTTTAGGGTTCATGGTTTAGGTTTTAGGGTTTACGGTCTTAGGTTTAGGGTTTAGGTAATGTTAATGCATATGTAGGGAATATTCCTCATTTTATTTCTTCGATTTATGGCCTATATAGTACACGGGTTTTACCGACTGTTTTGTTTTTCGATATTTTATTTATATTTGTAGCGTTTAGGGTTCATGGTTCATGGTTTAGGTTTTAGGGTTTAGGGTTTTAGGCTTAGGGTCTAGGTAATGTTATTGCATATGTAGGGAATATTCCTCATTTTTTTTCTTGGATTTAGGGCCTATAGTACACGGTTTTTACCGACTTTTTTGTTTTTCGACATTTTATTTATATTTGTAGGGTTTAGGGTTCATGGTTTAGGTTTTATGGTTTAGGGTTTTAGGTTTAGCGTTTAGGTAATGTTCTTGCATATGTAGGGAATATTCCTCATTTTTTTTGTTGGATTTATGGCCTATAGTACACGGTTTTTACCGACTTTTTTGTTTTTCGACATTTTATTTATAATTATAGGGTTTAGGGTTTAGTGTTTAGGGTTTAGGGTTTAGGGTTTTAGGTTTAGGGTTTAGGTAATGTTCTTGCATATATAGGGAATATTCCTCATTTTATTTCTTCGATTTATGGTCTATAGTACACGGTTTTTACCGATTTTTTTGTTTTTCGACATTTTATTTATAATTATAGGGTTTAGGGTTTAGGGTTTAGGTTTTAGGGTTTAGGGTTTTAGGTTTAGGGTTTAGGTAATGTTCTTGCATATGTAGGGAATATTCCTCATTTTATTTCTTCGATTTATGGCCTATAGTACACGGTTTTTACCGACTTTTTTGTTTTTCGACATTTTATTTATAATTATAGGGTTTAGGGTTTAGTGTTTAGGGTTTATGGTTTTAGGTTTAGGGTTTAGGTAATGTTCTTGCATATGTAGGGAATATTCCTCATTTTATTTCTTCGATTTATGGCCTATAGTACACGGTTTTTACCGACTTTTTTGTTTTTCGACATTTTATTTATAATTATAGGGTTGAGGGTTTAGGGTTTAGGTTTTAGGGTTTAGGGTTTTAGGTTCAGGGTTTAGGTAATGTTCTTGCATATGTAGGGAATATTCCTCATTTTTTTTCTTCGATTTATGGCCTATAGTACACGGTTTTTACCGACTTTTTTGTTTTTCGACATTTTATTTATATTTGTAGGGTTTAGGGTTCATGGTTTAGGTTTTAGGGTTTAGGGTTTTAGGTTTAGGGTTTAGGTAATGTTCTTGCATATGTAGGGAATATTCCTCATTTTTTTTCTTGGATTTATGGCCTATAGTACACGGTTTTTACCGACTTTTTTGTTTTTCGACATTTATTTATAATTATAGGGTTTAGGGTTTAGGGTTTGAGGTTTAGGGTTTAGGTAATGTTCTTGCATATGTAGGGAATATTCCTCATTTTATTTCTTCGATTTATGGCCTATATAGTACACGGATTTTACCGACTGTTTTGTTTTTCGATATTTTATTTATATTTGTAGGGTTTAGGGTTCATGGTTCATGGTTTAGGTTTTAGGGTTTAGGGTTTTAGGCTTAGGGTCTAGGTAATGTTATTGCATATGTAGGGAATATTCCTCATTTTTTTTCTTGGATTTAGGGCCTATAGTACACGGTTTTTACCGACTTTTTTGTTTTTCGACATTTTATTTATATTTGTCGGGTTTAGGGTTCATGGTTTAGGGTTTATGGTTTAGGGTTTTAGGTTTAGCGTTTAGGTAATGTTCTTGCATATGTAGGGAATATTCCCCATTTTTTTTGTTGGATTTATGGCCTATAGTACACGGTTTTTACCGACTTTTTTGTTTTTCGACATTTTATTTATAATTATAGGGTTTAGGGTTTAGTGTTTAGGGTTTAGGGTTTAGGGTTTAGGGTTTTAGGTTTAGGGTTTAGGTAATGTTCTTGCATATGTAGGGAATATTCCTCATTTTATTTCTTCGATTTATGGCCTATATAGTAAACGGGTTTTACCGACTGTTTTGTTTTTCGATATTTTATTTATATTTGTAGGGTTTAGGGTTCATGGTTCATCGTTTAGGTTTTAGGGTTTAGGGTTTTAGGTTTAGGGTCTAGGTAATGTTATTGCATATGTAGGGAATATTCCTCATTTTTTTTCTTGGATTTAGGGCCTATAGTACACGGTTTTTACTGACTTTTTTGTTTTTCGACATTTTATTTATATTTGTAGGGTTTAGGGTTCATGGTTTAGGTTTTATGGTTTAGGGTTTTAGGTTTAGCGTTTAGGTAATGTTCTTGCATATGTAGGGAATATTCCTCATTTTTTTTGTTGGATTTATGGCCTATAGTACACGGTTTTTACCGACTTTTTTGTTTTTCGACATTTTATTTATAATTATAGGGTTTAGGGTTTAGTGTTTAGGGTTTAGGGTTTAGGGTTTTAGGTTTAGGGTTTAGGTAATGTTCTTGCATATATAGGGAATATTCCTCATTTTATTTCTTCGATTTATGGTCTATAGTACACGGTTTTTACCGATTTTTTTGTTTTTCGACATTTTATTTATAATTATAGGGTTTAGGGTTTAGGGTTTAGGGTTTAGGTTTTTAGGTTTAGGGTTTAGGTAATGTTCTTGCATATGTAGGGAATATTCCTCATTTTATTTCTTCGATTTATGGCCTATAGTACACGGTTTTTACCGACTTTTTTGTTTTTCGACATTTTATTTATATTTGTAGGGTTTAGGGTTCATGGTTTAGGTTTTATGATTTGGGGTTTTAGGTTTAGGGTTTAGGTAATGTTCTTGCATATGTAGGGAATATTCCTCATTTTATTTCTTCGATTTATGGCCTATAGTACACGGGTTTTACCGACTTTTTTGTTTTTCGACATTTTATTTATATTTGTGGGGTTTAGGGTTCATGGTTTAGGTTTTCGGGTTTAGGGTTTTAGGTTTAGGGTTTAGGTAATGTTCTTGCATATGTAGGGAATATTCCTCATTTTTTTTCTTGGATTTATGACCTATAGTACACGGTTTTTACCGACTTTTTTGTTTTTCGACATTTATTTATAATTATAGGGTTTAGGGTTTAGGTTTTAGGGTTTAGGGTTTTAGGTTTAGGTTTTAGGTAATGTTCTTGCATATGTAGGGAATATTCCTCATTTTATTTCTTCAATTTATGGCCTATATAGTACACGGGTTTAACCGACTGTTTTGTTTTCTGATATTTTATTTATATTTGTAGGGTTTAGAGTTCATGGTTTAGGTTTTACGGTTTAGGGTTTTAGGTTTAGGGTTTAGGTAATGTTAATGCATATGTAGGGAATATTCCTCATTTTTTTCTTCGATTTATGGCCTATAGTACACGGGTTTTACCGACTTTTTTGTTTTTCGACATTTTATATATATTTGTAGGGTTTAGGGTTCATGATTTAGGTTTTAGGGTTTAGGGTTTTAGGTTTAGGGTTTAGGTAATGTTCTTGCATATGTAGGGAATATTCCTCATTTTTTTTCTTGGATTTATGGCCTATAGTACACGGTTTTTACCGACTTTTTTGTTTTTCGACATTTATTTATAATTATAGGGTTTAATGTTTAGGGTTTTAGGTTTAGGGTTTAGGTAATGTTCTTGCATATGTAGGGAATATTCCTCATTTTATTTCTTCGATTTATGGCCTATATAGTACACGGGTTTTACCGACTGTTTTGTTTTTCGATATTTTATTTATATTTGTAGGGTTTAGGGTTCATGGTTCATCGTTTAGGTTTTAGGGTTTAGGGTTTTAGGTTTAGGGTCTAGGTAATGTTATTGCATATGTAGGGAATATTCCTCATTTTTTTTCTTGGATTTAGGGCCTATAGTACACGGTTTTTACTGACTTTTTTGTTTTTCGACATTTTATTTATATTTGTAGGGTTTAGGGTTCATGGTTTAGGTTTTATGGTTTAGGGTTTTAGGTTTAGCGTTTAGGTAATGTTCTTGCATATGTAGGGAATATTCCTCATTTTTTTTGTTGGATTTATGGCCTATAGTACACGGTTTTTACCGACTTTTTTATTTTTCCACATTTTATTTATAATTATAGGGTTTAGGGTTTAGGGTTTAGGGTTTAGGGTTTAGGGTTTTAGGTTTAGGGTTTAGGTAATGTTCTTGCATATGTAGGGAATATTCCTCATTTTATTTCTTCGATTTATGGTCTATAGTACACGGTTTTACCGATTTTTTTTGTTTTTCGACATTTTATTTATAATTATAGGGTTTAGGGTTTAGGGTTTAGGTTTTAGGGTTTAGGTTTTAGGGTTTAGGGTTTTAGGTTTAGGGTTTAGGTAATGTTCTTGCATATGTAGGGAATATTCCTCATTTTATTTCTTCGATTTATGGCCTATAGTACACGGTTTTTACCGACTTTTTTGTTTTTCGACATTTTATTTATATTTGTAGGGTTTAGGGTTCATGGTTTAGGTTTTATGATTTGGGGTTTTAGGTTTAGGGTTTAGGTAATGTTCTTGCATATGTAGGGAATATTCCTCATTTTTTTTCTTGGATTTATGGCCTATCGTACACGGTTTTTACCGACTTTTTTGTTTTTCGAAATTTATTTATAATTATAGGGTTTAGGGTTTAGGGTTTAGGTTTTAGGGTTTAGGGTTTTAGGTTTAGGGTTTAGGTAATGTTCTTGCATATGTAGGGAATATTCCTCATTTTATTTCTTCGATTTATGGCCTATAGTACACGGGTTTTACCGACTTTTTTGTTTTTCGACATTTTATTTATATTTGTGGGGTTTAGGGTTCATGGTTTAGGTTTTCGGGTTTAGGGTTTTAGGTTTAGGGTTGAGGTAATGTTCTTGCATATGTAGGGAATATTCCTCATTTTTTTTCTTGGATTTATGACCTATAGTACACGGTTTTTACCGACTTTTTTGTTTTTCGACATTTATTTATAATTATAGGGTTTAGGGTTTAGGTTTTAGGGTTTAGGGTTTTAGGTTTAGGTTTTAGGTAATGTTCTTGCATATGTAGGGAATATTCCTCATTTTATTTCTTCAATTTATGGCCTATATAGTACACGGGTTTTACCGACTGTTTTGTTTTCTGATATTTTATTTATATTTGTAGGGTTTAGGGTTCATGGTTTAGGTTTTACGGTTTAGGGTTTTAGGTTTAGGGTCTAGGTAATGTTCTTGCATATGTAGGGAATATTCCTCATTTTTTTTCTTGGATTTAGGGCCTATAGTACACGGTTTTTACCGACTTTTTTGTTTTTCGACATTTTATTTATATTTGTAGGGTTTAGGGTTCATGGTTTAGGTTTTATGGTTTAGGGTTTTAGGTTTAGCATTTAGGTAATGTTCTTGCATATGTAGGGAATATTCCTCATTTTTTTTGTTGGATTTATGGCCTATAGTACACGGTTTTTACCGACTTTTTTGTTTTTCGACATTTTATTTATAATTATAGGGTTTAGGGTTTAGGGTTTAGGGTTTTAGGTTTAGGGTTTAGGTAATGTTCTTGCATATGTAGGGAATATTCCTCATTTTATTTCTTCGATTTATGGCCTATAGTACACGGTTTTTACCGACTTTTTTGTTTTTCGACATTTTATTTATAATTATAGGGTTGAGGGTTTAGGGTTCATGGTTTAGGTTTTAGGGTTTAGGGTTTTAGGTTTAGGGTTTAGGTAATGTTCTTGCATATGTAGGGAATATTCCTCATTTTTTTTCTTGGATTTATGGCCTATAGTACACGGTTTTTACCGACTTTTTTGTTTTTCGACATTTATTTATAATTATAGAGTTTAGGGTTTAGGGTTTTAGGTTTAGGGTTTAGGTAATGTTCTTGCATATGTAGGGAATATTCCTCATTTTATTTCTTCGATTTATGGCCTATATAGTACACGGGTTTTACCGACTGTTTTGTTTTTCGATATTTTATTTATATTTGTAGCGTTTAGGGTTCATGGTTCATGGTTTAGGTTTTAGGGTTTAGGGTTTTAGGCTTAGGGTCTAGGTAATGTTATTGCATATGTAGGGAATATTCCTCATTTTTTTTCTTGGATTTAGGGCCTATAGTACACGGTTTTTACCGACTTTTTTGTTTTTCGACATTTTATTTATATTTGTAGGGTTTAGGGTTCATGGTTTAGGTTTTATGGTTTAGGGTTTTAGGTTTAGCGTTTAGGTAATGTTCTTGCATATGTAGGGAATATTTCTCATTTTTTTTGTTGGATTTATGGCCTATAGTACACGGTTTTTACCGACTTTTTTGTTTTTCGACATTTTATTTATAATTATAGGGTTTAGGGTTTAGGGTTTAGGGTTTAGGGTTTAGGGTTTTAGGTTTAGGGTTTAGGTAATGTTCTTGCATATGTAGGGAATATTCCTCATTTTATTTCTTCGATTTATGGTCTATAGTACACGGTTTTTACCGATTTTTTTGTTTTTCGACATTTTATTTATAATTATAGGGTTTAGGGTTTAGGGTTTAGGTTTTAGGGTTTAGGGTTTTAGGTTTAGGGTTTAGGTAATGTTCTTGCATATGTAGGGAATATTCCTCATTTTATTTCTTCGATTTATGGCCTATAGTACACGGTTTTTACCGACTTTTTTGTTTTTCGACATTTTATTTATATTTGTAGGGTTTAGGGTTCATGGTTTAGGTTTTATGATTTGGGGTTTTAGGTTTAGGGTTTAGGTAATGTTCTTGCATATGTAGGGAATATTCCTCATTTTTTTTCTTGGATTTATGGCCTATAGTACACGGTTTTTACCGACTTTTTTGTTTTTCGAAATTTATTTATAATTATAGGGTTTAGGGTTTAGGGTTTTAGGTTTAGGGTTTAGGTAATGTTCTTGCATATGTAGGGAATATTCCTCATTTTATTTCTTCGATTAATGGCCTATAGTACACGGGTTTAACCGACTTTTTTGTTTTTCGACATTTTATTTATATTTGTGTGGTTTAGGGTTCATGGTTTAGGTTTTCGGGTTTAGGGTTTTAGGTTTAGGGTTTAGGTAATGTTCTTGCATATGTAGGGAATATTCCTCATTTTTTTTCTTCAATTTATGGCCTATATAGTACACGAGTTTTACCGACTGCTTTGTTTTCTGATATTTTATTTATATTTGTAGGGTTTAGGGTTCATGGTTTAGGTTTTAGGGTTTAGGGTTTTAGTTTTAGGGTCTAGGTAATGTTCTTGCATATGTAGGGAATATTCCTCATTTTTTTTCTTGGATTTAGGGCCTATAGTACACGGTTTTTACCGACTTTTTTGATTTTCGATATTTTATTTATATTTGTAGGGTTTAGGGTTCATGGTTTAGGTTTTATGGTTTATGGTTTTAGGTTTAGCATTTAGGTAATGTTCTTGCATATGTAGGGAATATTCCTCATTTTTTTTGTTGGATTTATGGCCTATAGTACACGGTTTTTACCGACTTTTTTGTTTTTCAACATTTTATTTATAATTATAGGGTTTAGGGTTTAGGGTTTAGGTTTTAGGGTTTAGGATTTTAGGTTTAGGGTTTAGGTAATGTTCTTGCATATGTAGGGAATATTCCTCATTTTATTTCTTCTATTTATGGCCTATAGTACACGGTTTTTACCGACTTTTTTGTTTTTCGACATTTTATTTATATTTGTAGGGTTTAGGGTTCATGGTTTAGGTTTTAGGGTTTACGGTCTTAGGTTTAGGGTTTAGGTAATGTTAATGCATATGCAGGGAATATTCCTCATTTTTTTCTTCGATTTATGGCCTATAGTACACGGGTTTTACCGACTTTTTTGTTTTTCGACATTTTATATATATTTGTAGGGTTTAGGGTTCATGGTTTAGGGTTTAGGGTTTAGGGTTTTAGGTTTAGGGTTTAGGTAATGTTCTTGCATATGTAGGGAATATTCCTCATTTTTTTTCTTGGATTTATGGCCTATAGTACACGGTTTTTACCGACTTTTATGTTTTTCGACATTTATTTATATTTGTAGGGTTTAGGGTTCATGGTTCATGGTTTAGGTTTTAGGGTTTAGGGTTTTAGGCTTAGGGTCTAGGTAATGTTATTGCATATGTAGGGAATATTCCTCATTTTTTTTCTTGGATTTATGGCCTATAGTACACGGTTTTTACCGACTTTTTTGTTTTTCGACATTTATTTATAATTATAGGGTTTAGGGTTTAGGGTTTGAGGTTTAGGGTTTAGGTAATGTTCTTGCATATGTAGGGAATATTCCTCATTTTATTTCTTCGATTTATGGCCTATATAGTACACGGGTTTTACCGACTGTTTTGTTTTTCGATATTTTATTTATATTTGTAGGGTTTAGGGTTCATGGTTCATGGTTTAGGTTTTAGGGTTTAGGGTTTTAGGCTTAGGGTCTAGGTAATGTTATTGCATATGTAGGGAATATTCCTCATTTTTTTTCTTGGATTTAGGGCCTATAGTACACGGTTTTTACCGACTTTTTTGTTTTTCGACATTTTATTTATATTTGTAGGGTTTAGGGTTCATGGTTTAGGTTTTATGGTTTAGGGTTTTTGGTTTAGCGTTTAGGTAATGTTCTTGCATATGTAGGGAATATTCCCCATTTTTTTTGTTGGATTTATGGCCTATAGTACACGGTTTTTACCGACTTTTTTGTTTTTCGACATTTTATTTATAATTATAGGGTTTAGGGTTTAGTGTTTAGGGTTTAGGGTTTAGGGTTTTAGGTTTAGGGTTTAGGTAATGTTCTTGCATATGTAGGGAATATTCCTCATTTTATTTCTTCGATTTATGGCCTATATAGTAAACGGGTTTTACCGACTGTTTTGTTTTTCGATATTTTATTTATATTTGTAGGGTTTAGGGTTCATGGTTCATGGTTTAGGTTTTAGGGTTTCGGGTTTTAGGTTTAGGGTCTAGGTAATGTTATTGCATATGTAGGGAATATTCCTCATTTTTTTTCTTGGATTTAGGGCCTATAGTACACGGTTTTTACTGACTTTTTTGTTTTTCGACATTTTATTTATATTTGTAGGGTTTAGAGTTCATGGTTTAGGTTTTATGGTTTAGGGTTTTAGGTTTAGCGTTTAGGTAATGTTCTTGCATATGTAGGGAATATTCCTCATTTTTTTTGTTGGATTTATGGCCTATAGTACACGGTTTTTACCGACTTTTTTGTTTTTCGACATTTTATTTCTATTTGCAGGGTTTAGGGTTCATGGTTTAGGTTTTATGATTTGGGGTTTTAGGTTTAGGGTTTAGGTAATGTTCTTGCATATGTAGGGAATATTCCTCATTTTATTTCTTCGATTTATGGTCTATAGTACACGGTTTTTACCGATTTTTTTGTTTTTCGACATTTTATTTATAATTATAGGGTTTAGGGTTTAGGTTTTAGGGTTTAGGGTTTTAGGTTTAGGGTTTAGGTAATGTTCTTGCATATGTAGGGAATATTCCTCATTTTATTTCTTCGATTTATGGCCTATAGTACACGGTTTTTACCGACTTTTTTGTTTTTCGACATTTTATTTATAATTATAGGGTTGAGGGTTTAGGGTTTAGGTTTTAGGGTTTAGGGTTTTAGGTTTAGGGTTTAGGTAATGTTCTTGCATATGTAGGGAATATTCCTCATTTTTTCTCTTCGATTTATGGCCTATAGTACACGGGTTTTACCGACTTTTTTGTTTTTCGACATTTTATATATATTTGTAGGGTTTAGGGTTCATGGTTTAGGTTTTAGGGTTTAGGGTTTTAGGTTTAGGGTTTAGGTAATGTTCTTGCATATGTAGGGAATATTCCTCATTTTTTTTCTTGGATTTATGGCCTATAGTACACGGTTTTTACCGACTTTTTTGTTTTTCGACATTTATTTATAATTATAGGGTTTAGGGTTTAGGGTTTGAGGTTTAGGGTTTAGGTAATGTTCTTGCATATGTAGGGAATATTCCTCATTTTATTTCTTCGATTTATGGCCTATATAGTACACGGGTTTTACCGACTGTTTTGTTTTTCGATATTTTATTTATATTTGTAGGGTTTAGGGTTCATGGTTCATGGTTTAGGTTTTAGGGTTTAGGGTTTTAGGCTTAGGGTCTAGGTAATGTTATTGCATATGTAGGGAATATTCCTCATTTTTTTTCTTGGATTTAGGGCCTATAGTACACGGTTTTTACCGACTTTTTTGTTTTTCGACATTTTATTTATATTTGTAGGGTTTAGGGTTCATGGTTTAGGTTTTATGGTTTAGGGTTTTTGGTTTAGCGTTTAGGTAATGTTCTTGCATATGTAGGGAATATTCCCCATTTTTTTTGTTGTATTTATGGCCTATAGTACACGGTTTTTACCGACTTTTTTGTTTTTCGACATTTTATTTATAATTATAGGGTTTAGGGTTTAGTGTTTAGGGTTTAGGGTTTAGGGTTTAGGGTTTTAGGTTTAGGGTTTAGGTAATGTTCTTGCATATGTAGGGAATATTCCTCATTTTATTTCTTCGATTTATGGCCTATATAGTAAACGGGTTTTACCGACTGTTTTGTTTTTCGATATTTTATTTATATTTGTAGGGTTTAGGGTTCATGGTTCATGGTTTAGGGTTTAGGGTTTAGGGTTTTAGGTTTAGGGTCTAGGTAATGTTATTGCATATGTAGGGAATATTCCTCATTTTTTTTCTTGGATTTAGGGCCTATAGTACACGGTTTTTACTGACTTTTTTGTTTTTCGACATTTTATTTATATTTGTAGGGTTTAGAGTTCATGGTTTAGGTTTTATGGTTTAGGGTTTTAGGTTTAGCGTTTAGGTAATGTTCTTGCATATGTAGGGAATATTCCTCATTTTTTTTGTTGGATTTATGGCCTATAGTACACGGTTTTTACCGACTTTTTTGTTTTTCGACATTTTATTTCTATTTGCAGGGTTTAGGGTTCATGGTTTAGGTTTTATGATTTGGGGTTTTAGGTTTAGGGTTTAGGTAATGTTCTTGCATATGTAGGGAATATTCCTCATTTTTTTTCTTGGATTTATGGCCTATCGTACACGGTTTTTACCGACTTTTTTGTTTTTCGACATTTATTTATAATTATAGGGTTTAGGGTTTAGGTTTTAGGGTTTAGGGTTTTAGGTTTAGGTTTTAGGTAATGTTCTTGCATATGTAGGGAATATTCCTCATTTTATTTCTTCAATTTATGGCCTATATAGTACACGGGTTTTACCGACTGTTTTGTTTTCTGATATTTTATTTATATTTGTAGGGTTTAGGGTTCATGGTTTAGGTTTTCGGGTTTAGGGTTTTAGGTTTAGGGTTTAGGTAATGTTTTTGCATATGTAGGGAATATTCCTCATTTTTTTTCTTGGATTTATGACCTATAGTACACGGTTTTTACCGACTTTTTTGTTTTTCGACATTTATTTATAATTATAGGGTTTAGGGTTTAGGTTTTCGGGTTTAGGGTTTTAGGTTTAGGTTTTAGGTAATGTTCTTGCATATGTAGGGAATATTCCTCATTTTATTTCTTCAATTTATGGCCTATATAGTACACGGGTTTTACCGACTGTTTTGTTTTCTGATATTTTATTTATATTTGTAGGGTTTAGGGTTCATGGTTTAGGTTTTACGGTTTAGGGTTTTAGGTTTAGGGTCTAGATAATGTTCTTGCATATGTAGGGAATATTCCTCATTTTTTTTCTTGGATTTAGGGCCTATAGTACACGGTTTTTACCGACTTTTTTGTTTTTCGACATTTTATTTATATTTGTAGGGTTTAGGGTTCATGGTTTAGGTTTTATGGTTTAGGGTTTTAGGTTTAGCATTTAGGTAATGTTCTTGCATATGTAGGGAATATTCCTCATTTTTTTTGTTGTATTTATGGCCTATAGTACACGGTTTTTACCGACTTTTTTGTTTTTCGACATTTTATTTATAATTATAGGGTTTAGGGTTTAGGGTTTAGGGTTTAGGGTTTTAGGTTTAGGGTTTAGGTAATGTTCTTGCATATGTAGGGAATATTCCTCATTTTATTTCTTCGATTTATGGCCTATAGTACACGGTTTTTACCGACTTTTTTGTTTTTCGACATTTTATTTATAATTATAGGGTTGAGGGTTTAGGGTTTAGGGTTTAGGTTTTAGGGTTTAGGGTTTTAGGTTTAGGGTTTAGGTCATGTTCTTGCATATGTAGGGAATATTCCTCATTTTTTTTCTTCGATTTATGGCCTATAGTACACGGGTTTTACCGACTTTTTTGTTTTTCGACATTTTATTTATATTTGTAGGGTTTAGGGTTCATGGTTTAGGTTTTAGGGTTTACGGTCTTAGGTTTAGGGTTTAGGTAATGTTAATGCATATGTAGGGAATATTCCTCATTTTTTTCTTCGATTTATGGCCTATAGTACACGGGTTTTACCGACTTTTTTGTTTTTCGACATTTTATATATATTTGTAGGGTTTAGGGTTCATGGTTTAGGTTTTAGGGTTTAGGGTTTTAGGTTTAGGGTTTAGGTAATGTTCTTGCATATGTAGGGAATATTCCTCATTTTTTTTCTTGGATTTATGGCCTATAGTACACGGTTTTTACCGACTTTTTTGTTTTTCGACATTTATTTATAATTATAGGGTTTAGGGTTTAGGGTTTTAGGTTTAGGGTTTAGGTAATGTTCTTGCATATGTAGGGAATATTCCTCATTTTATTTCTTCGATTTATGGCCTATATAGTACACGGGTTTTACCGACTGTTTTGTTTTTCGATATTTTATTTATATTTGTAGCGTTTAGGGTTCATGGTTCATGGTTTAGGTTTTAGGGTTTAGGGTTTTAGGCTTAGGGTCTAGGTAATGTTATTGCATATGTAGGGAATATTCCTCATTTTTTTTCTTGGATTTAGGGCCTATAGTACACGGTTTTTACCGACTTTTTTGTTTTTCGACATTTTATTTATATTTGTAGGGTTTAGGGTTCATGGTTTAGGTTTTATGGTTTAGGGTTTTAGGTTTAGCGTTTAGGTAATGTTCTTGCATATGTAGGGAATATTCCTCATTTTTTTTGTTGGATTTATGGCCTATAGTACACGGTTTTTACCGACTTTTTTGTTTTTCGACATTTTATTTATAATTATAGGGTTTAGGGTTTAGGGTTTAGGGTTTAGGGTTTTAGGTTTAGGGTTTAGGTAATGTTCTTGCATATGTAGGGAATATTCCTCATTTTATTTCTTCGATTTATGGTCTATAGTACACGGTTTTTACCGATTTTTTTGTTTTTCGACATTTTATTTATAATTATAGGGTTTAGGGTTTAGGTTTTAGGGTTTAGGGTTTTAGGTTTAGGGTTTAGGTAATGTTCTTGCATATGTAGGGAATATTCCTCATTTTATTTCTTCGATTTATGGCCTATAGTACACGGTTTTTACCGACTTTTTTGTTTTTCGACATTTTATTTATATTTGTAGGGTTTAGGGTTCATGGTTTAGGTTTTATGATTTGGGGTTTTAGGTTTAGGGTTTAGGTAATGTTCTTGCATATGTAGGGAATATTCCTCATTTTTTTTCTTGGATTTATGGCCTATAGTACACGGTTTTTACCGACTTTTTTGTTTTTCGAAATTTATTTATAATTATAGGGTTTAGGGTTTAGGGTTTAGGTTTTAGGGTTTAGGGTTTTAGGTTTAGGGTTTAGGTAATGTTCTTGCATATGTAGGGAATATTCCTCATTTTATTTCTTCGATTTATGGCCTATAGTACACGGATTTTACCGACTTTTTTGTTTTTCGACATTTTATTTATATTTGTGTTGTTTAGGGTTCATGGTTTAGGTTTTCGGGTTTAGGGTTTTAGGTTTAGGGTTTAGGTAATGTTCTTGCATATGTAGGGAATATTCCTCATTTTATTTCTTCGATTTATGGCCTATAGTACACGGTTTTTACCGACTTTTTTGTTTTTCGACATTTTATTTATATTTGTAGGGTTTAGGGTTCATGGTTTAGGTTTTATGATTTGGGGTTTTAGGTTTAGGGTTTAGGTAATGTTCTTGCATATGTAGGGAATATTCCTCATTTTTTTTCTTGGATTTATGGCCTATAGTACACGGTTTTTACCGACTTTTTTGTTTTTCGAAATTTATTTATAATTATAGGGTTTAGGTTTTAGGGTTTAGGTTTTAGGGTTTAGGGTTTTAGGTTTAGGGTTTAGGTAATGTTCTTGCATATGTAGGGAATATTCCTCATTTTATTTCTTCGATTTATGGCCTATAGTACACGGGTTTTACCGACTTTTTTGTTTTTCGACATTTTATTTATATTTGTGTGGTTTAGGGTTCATGGTTTAGGTTTTCGGGTTTAGGGTTTTAGGTTTAGGGTTTAGGTAATGTTCTTGCATATGTAGGGAATATTCCTCATTTTTTTTCTTGGATTTATGGCCTATAGTACACGGTTTTTACCGACTTTTTTGTTTTTCGACATTTATTTATAATTATAGGGTTTATTGTTTAGGTTTTAGGGTTTAGGGTTTTAGGTTTAGGTTTTAGGTAATGTTCTTGCTTATGTAGGGAATATTCCTCATTTTATTTCTTCAATTTATGGCCTATATAGTACACGAGTTTTACCGACTGCTTTGTTTTCTGATATTTTATTTATATTTGTAGGGTTTAGGGTTCATGGTTTAGGTTTTAGGGTTTAGGGTTTTAGTTTTAGGGTCTAGGTAATGTTCTTGCATATGTAGGGAATATTCCTCATTTTTTTTCTTGGATTTAGGGCCTATAGTACACGGTTTTTACCGACTTTTTTGTTTTTCGATATTTTATTTATATTTGTAGGGTTTAGGGTTCATGGTTTAGGTTTTATGGTTTATGGTTTTAGGTTTAGCATTTAGGTAATGTTCTTGCATATGTAGGGAATATTCCTCATTTTTTTTGTTGGATTTATGGCCTATAGTACACGGTTTTTACCGACTTTTTTGTTTTTCAACATTTTATTTATAATTATAGGGTTTAGGGTTTAGGGTTTAGGTTTTAGGGTTTAGGATTTTAGGTTTAGGGTTTAGGTAATGTTCTTGTATATGTAGGGAATATTCCTCATTTTATTTCTTCGATTTATGGCCTATAGTACACGGTTTTTACCGACTTTTTTGTTTTTCGACATTTTATTTATAATTATAGGGTTGAGGGTTTAGGGTTTAGGTTTTAGGGTTTAGGGTTTTAGGTTTAGGGTTTAGGTCATGTTCTTGCATATGTAGGGAATATTCCTCATTTTTTTTCTTCGATTTATGGCCTATAGTACACGGGTTTTACCGACTTTTTTGTTTTTCGACATTTTATTTATATTTGCAGGGTTTAGGGTTCATGGTTTAGGTTTTAGGGTTTACGGTCTTAGGTTTAGGGTTTAGGTAATGTTAATGCATATGCAGGGAATATTCCTCATTTTTTTCTTCGATTTATGGCCTATAGTACACGGGTTTTACCGACTTTTTTGTTTTTCGACATTTTATATATATTTGTAGGGTTTAGGGTTCATGGTTTAGGTTTTAGGGTTTTAGGTTTAGGGTTTAGGTAATGTTCTTGCATATGTAGGGAATATTCCTCATTTTTTTTCTTGGATTTATGGCCTATAGTACACGGTTTTTACCGACTTTTATGTTTTTCGACATTTATTTATAATTATAGGGTTTAGGGTTTAGGGTTTTAGGTTTAGGGTTTAGGTAATGTTCTGGCATATGTAGGGAATATTCCTCATTTTATTTCTTCGATTTATGGCCTATATAGTACACGGGTTTTACCGACTATTTTGTTTTTCGATATTTTATTTATATTTGTAGGGTTTAGGGTTCATGGTTCATGGTTTAGGTTTTTGGGTTTAGGGTTTTAGGCTTAGGGTCTAGGTAATGTTATTGCATATGTAGGGAATATTCCTCATTTTTTTCCTTGGATTTAGGGCCTATAGTACACGGTTTTTACCGACTTTTTTGTTTTTCGACATTTTATTTATAATTATAGGGTTGAGGGTTTAGGGTTTAGGTTTTAGGGTTTAGGGTTTTAGGTTTAGGGTTTAGGTAATGTTCTTGCATATGTAGGGAATATTCCTCATTTCTTTTCTTCGATTTATGGCCTATAGTACACGGGTTTTACCGACTTTTTTGTTTTTCGACATTTTATATATATTTGTAGGGTTTAGGGTTCATGGTTTAGGTTTTAGGGTTTAGGGTTTTAGGTTTAGGGTTTAGGTAATGTTCTTGCATATGTAGGGAATATTCCTCATTTTTTTTCTTGGATTTATGGCCTATAGTACACGGTTTTTACCGACTTTTTTGTTTTTCGACATTTATTTATAATTATAGGGTTTAGGGTTTAGGGTTTGAGGTTTAGGGTTTAGGTAATGTTCTTGCATATGTAGGGAATATTCCTCATTTTATTTCTTCGATTTATGGCCTATATAGTACACGGGTTTTACCAACTGTTTTGTTTTTCGATATTTTATTTATATTTGTAGGGTTTAGGGTTCATGGTTCATGGTTTAGGTTTTAGGGTTTAGGGTTTTAGGCTTAGGGTCTAGGTAATGTTATTGCATATGTAGGGAATATTCCTCATTTTTTTTCTTGGATTTAGGGCCTATAGTACACGGTTTTTACCGACTTTTTTGTTTTTCGACATTTTATTTATATTTGTAGGGTTTAGGGTTCATGGTTTAGGTTTTATGGTTTAGGGTTTTTGGTTTAGCGTTTAGGTAATGTTCTTGCATATGTAGGGAATATTCCCCATTTTTTTTGTTGGATTTATGGCCTATAGTACACGGTTTTTACCGACTTTTTTGTTTTTCGACATTTTATTTATAATTATAGGGTTTAGGGTTTAGGGTTTAGGGTTTAGGGTTTAGGGTTTAGGGTTTTAGGTTTAGGGTTTAGGTAATGTTCTTGCATATGTAGGGAATATTCCTCATTTTATTTCTTCGATTTATGGCCTATATAGTAAACGGGTTTTACCGACTGTTTTGTTTTTCGATATTTTATTTATATTTGTAGGGTTTAGGGTTCATGGTTCATGGTTTAGGTTTTAGGGTTTAGGGTTTTAGGTTTAGGGTCTAGGTAATGTTATTGCATATGTAGGGAATATTCCTCATTTTTTTTCTTGGATTTAGGGCCTATAGTACACGGTTTTTACTGACTTTTTTGTTTTTCGACATTTTATTTATATTTGTAGGGTTTAGAGTTCATGGTTTAGGTTTTATGGTTTAGGGTTTTAGGTTTAGCGTTTAGGTAATGTTCTTGCATATGTAGGGAATATTCCTCATTTTTTTTGTTGGATTTATGGCCTATAGTACACGGTTTTTACCGACTTTTTTGTTTTTCGACATTTTATTTCTATTTGCAGGGTTTAGGGTTCATGGTTTAGGTTTTATGATTTGGGGTTTTAGGTTTAGGGTTTAGGTAATGTTCTTGCATATGTAGGGAATATTCCTCATTTTTTTTCTTGGATTTATGGCCTATCGTACACGGTTTTTACCGACTTTTTTGTTTTTCGACATTTATTTATAATTATAGGGTTTAGGGTTTAGGTTTTAGGGTTTAGGGTTTTAGGTTTAGGTTTTAGGTAATGTTCTTGCATATGTAGGGAATATTCCTCATTTTATTTCTTCAATTTATGGCCTATATAGTACACGGGTTTTACCGACTGTTTTGTTTTCTGATATTTTATTTATATTTGTAGGGTTTAGGGTTCATGGTTTAGGTTTTCGGGTTTAGGGTTTTAGGTTTAGGGTTTAGGTAATGTTTTTGCATATGTAGGGAATATTCCTCATTTTTTTTCTTGGATTTATGACCTATAGTACACGGTTTTTACCGACTTTTTTGTTTTTCGACATTTATTTATAATTATAGGGTTTAGGGTTTAGGTTTTCGGGTTTAGGGTTTTAGGTTTAGGTTTTAGGTAATGTTCTTGCATATGTAGGGAATATTCCTCATTTTATTTCTTCAATTTATGGCCTATATAGTACACGGGTTTTGCCGACTGTTTTGTTTTCTGATATTTTATTTATATTTGTAGGGTTTAGGGTTCATGGTTTAGGTTTTACGGTTTAGGGTTTTAGGTTTAGGGTCTAGGTAATGTTCTTGCATATGTAGGGAATATTCCTCATTTTTTTTCTTGGATTTAGGGCCTATAGTACACGGTTTTTACCGACTTTTTTGTTTTTCGACATTTTATTTATATTTGTAGGGTTTAGGGTTCATGGTTTAGGTTTTATGGTTTAGGGTTTTAGGTTTAGCATTTAGGTAATGTTCTTGCATATGTAGGGAATATTCCTCATTTTTTTTGTTGTATTTATGGCCTATAGTACACGGTTTTTACCGACTTTTTTGTTTTTCGACATTTTATTTATAATTATAGGGTTTAGGGTTTAGGGTTTAGGGTTTAGGGTTTTAGGTTTAGGGTTTAGGTAATGTTCTTGCATATGTAGGGAATATTCCTCATTTTATTTCTTCGATTTATGGCCTATAGTACACGGTTTTTACCGACTTTTTTGTTTTTCGACATTTTATTTATAATTATAGGGTTGAGGGTTTAGGGTTTAGGGTTTAGGTTTTAGGGTTTAGGGTTTTAGGTTTAGGGTTTAGGTCATGTTCTTGCATATGTAGGGAATATTCCTCATTTTTTTTCTTCGATTTATGGCCTATAGTACACGGGTTTTACCGACTTTTTTGTTTTTCGACATTTTATTTATATTTGTAGGGTTTAGGGTTCATGGTTTAGGTTTTAGGGTTTACGGTCTTAGGTTTAGGGTTTAGGTAATGTTAATGCATATGTAGGGAATATTCCTCATTTTTTTCTTCGATTTATGGCCTATAGTACACGGGTTTTACCGACTTTTTTGTTTTTCGACATTTTATATATATTTGTAGGGTTTAGGGTTCATGGTTTAGGTTTTAGGGTTTAGGGTTTTAGGTTTAGGGTTTAGGTAATGTTCTTGCATATGTAGGGAATATTCCTCATTTTTTTTCTTGGATTTATGGCCTATAGTACACGGTTTTTACCGACTTTTTTGTTTTTCGACATTTATTTATAATTATAGGGTTTAGGGTTTAGGGTTTTAGGTTTAGGGTTTAGGTAATGTTCTTGCATATGTAGGGAATATTCCTCATTTTATTTCTTCGATTTATGGCCTATATAGTACACGGGTTTTACCGACTGTTTTGTTTTTCGATATTTTATTTATATTTGTAGCGTTTAGGGTTCATGGTTCATGGTTTAGGTTTTAGGGTTTAGGGTTTTAGGCTTAGGGTCTAGGTAATGTTATTGCATATGTAGGGAATATTCCTCATTTTTTTTCTTGGATTTAGGGCCTATAGTACACGGTTTTTACCGCCTTTTTGGTTTTTCGACATTTTATTTATAATTATAGGGTTTAGGGTTTAGGGTTTAGGGTTTAGGGTTTTAGGTTTAGGGTTTAGGTAATGTTCTTGCATATGTAGGGAATATTCCTCATTTTATTTCTTCGATTTATGGTCTATAGTACACGGTTTTTACCGATTTTTTTGTTTTTCGACATTTTATTTATAATTATAGGGTTGAGGGTTTAGGGTTTAGGGTTTAGGTTTTGGGGTTTAGGGTTTTAGGTTTAGGGTTTAGGTAATGTTCTTGCATATGTAGGGAATATTCCTCATTTTATTTCTTCGATTTATGGCCTATAGTACACGGTTTTTACCGACTTTTTTGTTTTTCGACATTTTATTTATATTTGTAGGGTTTAGGGTTCATGGTTTAGGTTTTATGATTTGGGGTTTTAGGTTTAGGGTTTAGGTAATGTTCTTGCATATGTAGGGAATATTCCTCATTTTTTTTCTTGGATTTATGGCCGTACACGGTTTTTACCGACTTTTTTGTTTTTCGAAATTTATTTATAATTATAGGGTTTAGGGTTTAGGGTTTAGGTTTTAGGGTTTAGGGTTTTAGGTTTAGGTTTTAGGTAATGTTCTTGCATATGTAGGGAATATTCCTCATTTTATTTCTTCGATTTATGGCCTATAGTACACGGGTTTTACCGACTTTTTTGGTTTTCGACATTTTATTTATATTTGTGTGGTTTAGGGTTCATGGTTTAGGTTTTCGGGTTTAGGGTTTTAGGTTTAGGGTTTAGGTAATGTTCTTGCATATGTAGGGAATATTCCTCATTTTTTTTCTTGGATTTATGGCCTATAGTACACGGTTTTACCGACTTTTTTGTTTTTCGACATTTATTTATAATTATAGGGTTTATTGATTAGGTTTTAGGGTTTAGGGTTTTAGGTTTAGGTTTTAGGTAATGTTCTTGCTTATGTAGGGAATATTCCTCATTTTATTTCTTCAATTTATGGCCTATATAGTACACGAGTTTTACCGACTGCTTTGTTTTCTGATATTTTATTTATATTTGTAGGGTTTAGGGTTCATGGTTTAGGTTTTAGGGTTTAGGGTTTTAGGTTTAGGGTCTAGGTAATGTTCTTGCACATGTAGGGAATATTCCTCATTTTTTTTCTTGGATTTAGGGCCTATAGTACACGGTTTTTACCGACTTTTTTGTTTTTCGATATTTTATTTATATTTGTAGGGTTTAGGGTTCATGGTTTAGGTTTTATGGTTTATGGTTTTAGGTTTAGCATTTAGGTAATGTTCTTGCATATGTAGGGAATATTCCTCATTTTTTTTGTTGGATTTATGGCCTATAGTACACGGTTTTTACCGACTTTTTTGTTTTTCAACATTTTATTTATAATTATAGGGTTTAGGGTTTAGGGTTTAGGTTTTAGGGTTTAGGATTTTAGGTTTAGGGTTTAGGTAATGTTCTTGTATATGTAGGGAATATTCCTCATTTTATTTCTTCGATTTATGGCCTATAGTACACGGTTTTTACCGACTTTTTTGTTTTTCGACATTTTATTTATAATTATAGGGTTGAGGGTTTAGGGTTTAGGTTTTAGGGTTTAGGGTTTTAGGTTTAGGGTTTAGGTCATGTTCTTGCATATGTAGGGAATATTCCTCATTTTTTTTCTTCGATTTATGGCCTATAGTACACGGGTTTTACCGACTTTTTTGTTTTTCGACATTTTATTTATATTTGTAGGGTTTAGGGTTCATGGTTTAGGTTTTAGGGTTTACGGTCTTAGGTTTAGGGTTTAGGTAATGTTAATGCATATGCAGGGAATATTCCTCATTTTTTTCTTCGATTTATGGCCTATAGTACACGGGTTTTACCGACTTTTTTGTTTTTCGACATTTTATATATATTTGTAGGGTTTAGGGTTCATGGTTTAGGTTTTAGGGTTTTAGGTTTAGGGTTTAGGTAATGTTCTTACATATGTAGGGAATATTCCTCATTTTTTTTCTTGGATTTATGGCCTATAGTACACGGTTTTTACCGACTTTTATGTTTTTCGACATTTATTTATAATTATAGGGTTTAGGGTTTAGGGTTTTAGGTTTAGGTTTTAGGTAATGTTCTGGCATATGTAGGGAATATTCCTCATTTTATTTCTTCGATTTATGGCCTATATAGTACACGGGTTTTACCGACTATTTTGTTTTTCGATATTTTATTTATATTTGTAGGGTTTAGGGTTCATGGTTCATGGTTTAGGTTTTTGGGTTTAGGGTTTTAGGCTTAGGGTCTAGGTAATGTTATTGCATATGTAGGGAATATTCCTCATTTTTTTCCTTGGATTTAGGGCCTATAGTACACGGTTTTTACCGACTTTTTTGTTTTTCGACATTTTATTTATATTTGTAGGGTTTAGGGTTCATGGTTTAGGTTTTATGGTTTAGGGTTTTAGGTTTAGCGTTTAGGTAATGTTCTTGCATATGTAGGGAATATTCCTCATTTTTTTTCTTGGATTTATGGCCTATAGTACACGGTTTTTACCGACTTTTTTGTTTTTCGACATTTATTTATAATTATAGGGTTTAGGGTTTAGGGTTTTAGGTTTAGGGTTTAGGTAATGTTCTTGCATATGTAGGGAATATTCCTCATTTTATTTCTTCGATTTATGGCCTATATAGTACACGGGTTTTACCGACTGTTTTGTTTTTCGATATTTTATTTATATTTGTAGCGTTTAGGGTTCATGGTTCATGGTTTAGGTTTTAGGGTTTAGGGTTTTAGGCTTAGGGTCTAGGTAATGTTATTGCATATGTAGGGAATATTCCTCATTTTTTTTCTTGGATTTAGGGCCTATAGTACACGGTTTTTACCGCCTTTTTGGTTTTTCGACATTTTATTTATAATTATAGGGTTTAGGGTTTAGGGTTTAGGGTTTAGGGTTTTAGGTTTAGGGTTTAGGTAATGTTCTTGCATATGTAGGGAATATTCCTCATTTTATTTCTTCGATTTATGGTCTATAGTACACGGTTTTTACCGATTTTTTTGTTTTTCGACATTTTATTTATAATTATAGGGTTGAGGGTTTAGGGTTTAGGGTTTAGGTTTTAGGGTTTAGGGTTTTAGGTTTAGGGTTTAGGTAATGTTCTTGCATATGTAGGGAATATTCCTCATTTTATTTCTTCGATTTATGGCCTATAGTACACGGTTTTTACCGACTTTTTTGTTTTTCGACATTTTATTTATATTTGTAGGGTTTAGGGTTCATGGTTTAGGTTTTATGATTTGGGGTTTTAGGTTTAGGGTTTAGGTAATGTTCTTGCATATGTAGGGAATATTCCTCATTTTTTTTCTTGGATTTATGGCCGTACACGGTTTTTACCGACTTTTTTGTTTTTCGAAATTTATTTATAATTATAGGGTTTAGGGTTTAGGGTTTAGGTTTTAGGGTTTAGGGTTTTAGGTTTAGGTTTTAGGTAATGTTCTTGCATATGTAGGGAATATTCCTCATTTTATTTCTTCGATTTATGGCCTATAGTACACGGGTTTTACCGACTTTTTTGGTTTTCGACATTTTATTTATATTTGTGTGGTTTAGGGTTCATGGTTTAGGTTTTCGGGTTTAGGGTTTTAGGTTTAGGGTTTAGGTAATGTTCTTGCATATGTAGGGAATATTCCTCATTTTTTTTCTTGGATTTATGGCCTATAGTACACGGTTTTACCGACTTTTTTGTTTTTCGACATTTATTTATAATTATAGGGTTTATTGATTAGGTTTTAGGGTTTAGGGTTTTAGGTTTAGGTTTTAGGTAATGTTCTTGCTTATGTAGGGAATATTCCTCATTTTATTTCTTCAATTTATGGCCTATATAGTACACGAGTTTTACCGACTGCTTTGTTTTCTGATATTTTATTTATATTTGTAGGGTTTAGGGTTCATGGTTTAGGTTTTAGGGTTTAGGGTTTTAGGTTTAGGGTCTAGGTAATGTTCTTGCACATGTAGGGAATATTCCTCATTTTTTTTCTTGGATTTAGGGCCTATAGTACACGGTTTTTACCGACTTTTTTGTTTTTCGATATTTTATTTATATTTGTAGGGTTTAGGGTTCATGGTTTAGGTTTTATGGTTTATGGTTTTAGGTTTAGCATTTAGGTAATGTTCTTGCATATGTAGGGAATATTCCTCATTTTTTTTGTTGGATTTATGGCCTATAGTACACGGTTTTTACCGACTTTTTTGTTTTTCAACATTTTATTTATAATTATAGGGTTTAGGGTTTAGGGTTTAGGTTTTAGGGTTTAGGATTTTAGGTTTAGGGTTTAGGTAATGTTCTTGTATATGTAGGGAATATTCCTCATTTTATTTCTTCGATTTATGGCCTATAGTACACGGTTTTTACCGACTTTTTTGTTTTTCGACATTTTATTTATAATTATAGGGTTGAGGGTTTAGGGTTTAGGTTTTAGGGTTTAGGGTTTTAGGTTTAGGGTTTAGGTCATGTTCTTGCATATGTAGGGAATATTCCTCATTTTTTTTCTTCGATTTATGGCCTATAGTACACGGGTTTTACCGACTTTTTTGTTTTTCGACATTTTATTTATATTTGTAGGGTTTAGGGTTCATGGTTTAGGTTTTAGGGTTTACGGTCTTAGGTTTAGGGTTTAGGTAATGTTAATGCATATGCAGGGAATATTCCTCATTTTTTTCTTCGATTTATGGCCTATAGTACACGGGTTTTACCGACTTTTTTGTTTTTCGACATTTTATATATATTTGTAGGGTTTAGGGTTCATGGTTTAGGTTTTAGGGTTTTAGGTTTAGGGTTTAGGTAATGTTCTTACATATGTAGGGAATATTCCTCATTTTTTTTCTTGGATTTATGGCCTATAGTACACGGTTTTTACCGACTTTTATGTTTTTCGACATTTATTTATAATTATAGGGTTTAGGGTTTAGGGTTTTAGGTTTAGGGTTTAGGTAATGTTCTGGCATATGTAGGGAATATTCCTCATTTTATTTCTTCGATTTATGGCCTATATAGTACACGGGTTTTACCGACTATTTTGTTTTTCGATATTTTATTTATATTTGTAGGGTTTAGGGTTCATGGTTCATGGTTTAGGTTTTTGGGTTTAGGGTTTTAGGCTTAGGGTCTAGGTAATGTTATTGCATATGTAGGGAATATTCCTCATTTTTTTCCTTGGATTTAGGGCCTATAGTACACGGTTTTTACCGACTTTTTTGTTTTTCGACATTTTATTTATATTTGTAGGGTTTAGGGTTCATGGTTTAGGTTTTATGGTTTAGGGTTTTAGGTTTAGCGTTTAGGTAATGTTCTTGCATATGTAGGGAATATTCCTCATTTTTTTTGTTGGATTTATGGCCTATAGTACACGGTTTTTACCGACTTTTTTGTTTTTCGACATTTTATTTATAATTATAGGGTTTAGGGTTTAGTGTTTAGGGTTTAGGGTTTAGGGTTTTAGGTTTAGGGTTTAGGCAATGTTCTTGCATATGTAGGGAATATTCCTCATTTTATTTCTTCGATTTATGGTCTATAGTACACGGTTTTTACCGATTTTTTTGTTTTTCGACATTTTATTTATAATTATAGGGTTTAGGGTTTAGGTTTTAGGGTTTAGGGTTTTAGGTTTAGGGTTTAGGTAATGTTCTTGCATATGTAGGGAATATTCCTCATTTTATTTCTTCGATTTATGGCCTATAGTACACGGTTTTTACCGACTTTTTTGTTTTTCGACATTTTATTTATAATTATAGGGTTGAGGGTTTAGGGTTTAGGTTTTAGGGTTTAGGGCTTTAGGTTTAGGGTTTAGGTAATGTTCTTGCATATGTAGGGAATATTCCTCATTTTTTTTCTTCGATTTATGGCCTATAGTACACGGGTTTTACCGACTTTTTTGTTTTTCGACATTTTATTTATATTTGTAGGGTTTAGGGTTCATGGTTTAGGTTTTAGGGTTTACGGTCTTAGGTTTAGGGTTTAGGTAATGTTAATGCATATGTAGGGAATATTCCTCATTTTTTTCTTCGATTTATGGCCTATAGTACACGGGTTTTACCGACTTTTTTGTTTTTCGACATTTTATATATATTTGTAGGGTTTAGGGTTCATGGTTTAGGGTTTAGGGTTTTAGGTTTAGGGTTTAGGTAATGTTCTTGCATATGTAGGAAATATTCCTCATTTTTTTTCTTGGATTTATGGCCTATAGTACACGGTTTTTACCGACTTTTTTGTTTTTCGACATTTATTTATAATTATAGGGTTTAGGGTTTAGGGTTTGAGGTTTAGGGTTTAGGTAATGTTCTTGCATATGTAGGGAATATTCCTCATTTTATTTCTTCGATTTATGGCCTATATAGTAGACGGGTTTTACCGACTGTTTTGTTTTTCGATATTTTATTTATATTTGTAGGGTTTAGGGTTCATGGTTCATGGTTTAGGTTTTAGGGTTTAGGGTTTTAGGCTTAGGGTCTAGGTAATGTTATTGCATATGTAGGGAATATTCCTCATTTTTTTTCTTGGATTTAGGGCCTATAGTACACGGTTTTTACCGACTTTTTTGTTTTTCGACATTTTATTTATATTTGTAGGGTTTAGGGTTCATGGTTTAGGTTTTATGGTTTAGGGTTTTAGGTTTAGCGTTTAGGTAATGTTCTTGCATATGTAGGGAATATTCCCCATTTTTTTTGTTGGATTTATGGCCTATAGTACACGGTTTTTACCGACTTTTTTGTTTTTCGACATTTTATTTATAATTATTGGGTTTAGGGTTTAGTGTTTAGGGTTTAGGGTTTAGGGTTTAGGGTTTTAGGTTTAGGGTTTAGGTAATGTTCTTGCATATGTAGGGAATATTCCTCATTTTATTTCTTCGATTTATGGCCTATATAGTAAACGGGTTTTACCGACTGTTTTGTTTTTCGATATTTTATTTATATTTGTAGGGTTTAGGGTTCATGGTTCATGGTTTAGGTTTTAGGGTTTAGGGTTTTAGGTTTAGGGTCTAGGTAATGTTATTGCATATGTAGGGAATATTCCTCATTTTTTTTCTTGGATTTAGGGCCTATAGTACACGGTTTTTACTGACTTTTTTGTTTTTCGACATTTTATTTATATTTGTAGGGTTTCGGGTTCATGGTTTAGGTTTTATGGTTTAGGGTTTTAGGTTTAGCGTTTAGGTAATGTTCTTGCATATGTAGGGAATATTCCTCATTTTTTTTGTTGGATTTATGGCCTATAGTACACGGTTTTTACCGACTTTTTTGTTTTTCGACATTTTATTTATAATTATAGGGTTTAGGGTTTAGTGTTTAGGGTTTAGGGTTTAGGGTTTTAGGTTTAGGGTTTAGGTAATGTTCTTGCATATGTAGGGAATATTCCTCATTTTATTTCTTCGATTTATGGTCTATAGTACACGGTTTTTACCGATTTTTTTGTTTTTCGACATTTTATTTATAATTATAGGGTTTAGGGTTTAGGTTTTAGGGTTTAGGGTTTTAGGTTTAGGGTTTAGGTAATGTTCTTGCATATGTAGGGAATATTCCTCATTTTATTTCTTCGATTTATGGCCTATAGTACACGGTTTTTACCGACTTTTTTGTTTTTCGACATTTTATTTATAATTATAGGGTTGAGGGTTTAGGGTTTAGGGTTTAGGGTTTAGGGATTTAGGTTTAGGGTTTAGGTAATGTTCTTGCATATGTAGGGAATATTCCTCATTTTTTTTCTTCGATTTATGGCCTATAGTACACGGGTTTTACCGACTTTTTTGTTTTTCGACATTTTATTTATATTTGTAGGGTTTAGGGTTCATGGTTTAGGTTTTAGGGTTTACGGTCTTAGGTTTAGGGTTTAGGTAATGTTAATGCATATGTAGGGAATATTCCTCATTTTTTTCTTCGATTTATGGCCTATAGTACACGGGTTTTACCGACTTTTTTGTTTTTCGACATTTTATATATATTTGTAGGGTTTAGGGTTCATGGTTTAGGGTTTAGGGTTTTAGGTTTAGGGTTTAGGTAATGTTCTTGCATATGTAGGGAATATTCCTCATTTTTTTTCTTGGATTTATGGCCTATAGTACACGGTTTTTACCGACTTTTTTGTTTTTCGACATTTATTTATAATTATAGGGTTTAGGGTTTAGGGTTTGAGGTTTAGGGTTTAGGTAATGTTCTTGCATATGTAGGGAATATTCCTCATTTTATTTCTTCGATTTATGGCCTATATAGTACACGGGTTTTACCGACTGTTTTGTTTTTCGATATTTTATTTATATTTGTAGGGTTTAGGGTTCATGGTTCATGGTTTAGGTTTTAGGGTTTAGGGTTTTAGGCTTAGGGTCTAGGTAATGTTATTGCATATGTAGGGAATATTCCTCATTTTTTTTCTTGGATTTAGGGCCTATAGTACACGGTTTTTACCGACTTTTTTGTTTTTCGACATTTTATTTATATTTGTAGGGTTTAGGGTTCATGGTTTAGGTTTTATGGTTTAGGGTTTTAGGTTTAGCGTTTAGGTAATGTTCTTGCATATGTAGGGAATATTCCCCATTTTTTTTGTTGGATTTATGGCCTATAGTACACGGTTTTTACCGACTTTTTTGTTTTTCGACATTTTATTTATAATTATAGGGTTTAGGGTTTAGTGTTTAGGGTTTAGGGTTTAGGGTTTAGGGTTTTAGGTTTAGGGTTTAGGTAATGTTCTTGCATATGTAGGGAATATTCCTCATTTTATTTCTTCGATTTATGGCCTATATAGTAAACGGGTTTTACCGACTGTTTTGGTTTTTGATATTTTATTTATATTTGTAGGGTTTAGGGTTCATGGTTCATGGTTTAGGTTTTAGGGTTTAGGGTTTTAGGTTTAGGGTCTAGGTAATGTTATTGCATATGTAGGGAATATTCCTCATTTTTTTTCTTGGATTTAGGGCCTATAGTACACGGTTTTTACTGACTTTTTTGTTTTTCGACATTTTATTTATATTTGTAGGGTTTAGGGTTCATGGTTTAGGTTTTATGGTTTAGGGTTTTAGGTTTAGCGTTTAGGTAATGTTCTTGCATATGTAGGGAATATTCCTCATTTTTTTTGTTGGATTTATGGCCTAGAGTACACGGTTTTTACCGACTTTTTTGTTTTTCGACATTTTATTTATAATTATAGGGTTTAGGGTTTAGGGTTTAGGGTTTTAGGTTTAGGGTTTAGGTAATGTTCTTGCATATATAGGGAATATTCCTCATTTTATTTCTTCGATTTATGGTCTATAGTACACGGTTTTTACCGATTTTTTTGTTTTTCGACATTTTATTTATAATTATAGGGTTTAGGGTTTAGGGTTTAGGTTTTAGGGTTTAGGGTTTTAGGTTTAGGGTTTAAGTAATGTTCTTGCATATGTAAGGAATATTCCTCATTTTATTTCTTCGATTTATGGCCTATAGTACACAGTTTTTACCGACTTTTTTGTTTTTCGACATTTTATTTATATTTGTAGGGTTTAGGGTTCATGGTTTAGGTTTTATGATTTGGGGTTTTAGGTTTAGGGTTTAGGTAATGTTCTTGCATATGTAGGGAATATTCCTCATTTTTTTTCTTGGATTTATGGCCTATCGTACACGGTTTTTACCGACTTTTTTGTTTTTCGAAATTTATTTATAATTATAGGGTTTAGGGTTTAGGGTTTAGGGTTTAGGGTTTAGGTTTTAGGGTTTAGGGTTTTAGGTTTAGGGTTTAGGTAATGTTCTTGCATATGTAGGGAATATTCCTCATTTTATTTCTTCGATTTATGGCCTATAGTACACGGGTTTTACCGACTTTTTTGTTTTTCGACATTTTATTTATATTTGTGGGGTTTAGGGTTCATGGTTTAGGTTTTCGGGTTTAGGGTTTTAGGTTTAGGGTTTCGGTAATTTTCTTGCATATGTAGGGAATATTCCTCATTTTTTTTCTTGGATTTATGGCCTATAGTACACGGTTTTTACCGACTTTTTTGTTTTTCGACATTTATTTATAATTATAGGGTCTAGGGTTTAGGTTTTAGGGTTTAGGGTTTTAGGTTTAGGTTTTAGGTAATGCTCTTGCATATGTAGGGAATATTCCTCATTTTATTTCTTCAATTTATGGCCTATATAGTACACGGGTTTTACCGACTGTTTTGTTTTCTGATATTTTATTTATATTTGTGGGTTTAGGGTTCATGGTTTAGGTTTTACGGTTTAGGGTTTTAGGTTTAGGGTCTAGGTAATGTTCTTGCATATGTAGGGAATATTCCTCATTTTTTTTGTTGGATTTATGGCCTATAGTACACGGTTTTTACCGACTTTTTTGTTTTTCGACATTTTATTTATAATTATAGGGTTTAGGGTTTAGTGTTTAGGGTTTAGGGTTTAGGGTTTTAGGTTTAGGGTTTAGGTAATGTTCTTGCATATGTAGGGAATATTCCTCATTTTATTTCTTCGATTTATGGTCTATAGTACACGGTTTTTACCGATTTTTTTGTTTTTCGACATTTTATTTATAAATATAGGGTTTAGGGTTTAGGGTTTAGGGTTTAGGGTTTTAGGTTGAGGGTTTAGGTAATGTTCTTGCATATGTAGGGAATATTCCTCATTTTATTTCTTATATTTATGGCCTATAGTACACGGTTTTTACCGACTTTTTTGTTTTTCGACATTTTATTTATAATTATAGGGTTGAGGGTTTAGGTTTTAGGGTTTAGGTTTTAGGGTTTAGGGTTTTAGGTTTAGGGTTTAGGTCATGTTCTTGCATATGTAGGGAATATTCCTCATTTTTTTTGTTGGATTTATGGCCTATAGTACACGGTTTTTACCGACTTTTTTGTTTTTCGACATTTTATTTATAAATATAGGGTTTAGGGTTTAGGGTTTAGGGTTTTAGGTTGAGGGTTTAGGTAATGTTCTTGCATATGTAGGGAATATTCCTCATTTTATTTCTTCGATTTATGGCCTATAGTACACGGTTTTTACCGACTTTTTTGTTTTTCGACATTTTATTTATAATTATAGGGTTGAGGGTTTAGGTTTTAGGGTTTAGGTTTTAGGGTTTAGGGTTTTAGGTTTAGGGTTTAGGTCATGTTCTTGCATATGTAGGGAATATTCCTCATTTTTTTTCTTCGATTTATGGCCTATAGTACACGGGTTTTACCGACTTTTTTGTTTTTCGACATTTTATTTATATTTGTAGGGTTTAGGGTTCATGGTTTAGGTTTTAGGGTTTACGGTCTTAGGTTTAGGGTTTAGGTAATGTTAATGCATATGTAGGGAATATTCCTCATTTTTTTCTTCGATTTATGGCCTATAGTACACGGGTTTTACCGACTTTTTTGTTTTTCGACATTTTATATATATTTGTAGGGTTTAGGGTTCATGGTTTAGGTTTTAGGGTTTAGGGTTTTAGGTTTAGGGTTTAGGTAATGTTCTTGCATATGTAGGGAATATTCCTCATTTTTTTTCTTGGATTTATGGCCTATAGTACACGGTTTTTACCGACTTTTTTGTTTTTCGACATTTATTTATAATTATAGGGTTTAGGGTTTTAGGTTTAGGGTTTAGGTAATGTTCTTGCATATGTAGGGAATATTCCTCATTTTATTTCTTCGATTTATGGCCTATATAGTACACGGGTTTTACCGACTGTTTTGTTTTTCGATATTTTATTTATATTTGTAGCGTTTAGGGTTCATGGTTCATGGTTTAGGTTTTAGGGTTTGGGGTTTTAGGCTTAGGGTCTAGGTAATGTTATTGCATATGTAGGGAATATTCCTCATTTTTTTTCTTGGATTTAGGGCCTATAGTACACGGTTTTTACCGACTTTTTTGTTTTTCGATATTTTATTTATATTTGTAGGGTTTAGGGTTCATGGTTTAGGTTTTATGGTTTAGGGTTTTAGGTTTAGCATTTAGGTAATGTTCTTGCATATGTAGGGAATATTCCTCATTTTTTTTGTTGGATTTATGGCCTATAGTACACGGTTTTTACCGACTTTTTTGTTTTTCGACATTTTATTTATAATTATAGGGTTTAGGGTTTAGGGTTTAGGGTTTTAGGTTTAGGGTTTAGGTAATGTTCTTGCATATGTAGGGAATATTCCTCATTTTATTTCTTCGATTTATGGCCTATAGTACACGGATTTTACCGACTTTTTTGTTTTTCGACATTTTATTTATATTTGTGTTGTTTAGGGTTCATGGTTTAGGTTTTCGGGTTTAGGGTTTTAGGTTTAGGGTTTAGGTAATGTTCTTGCATATGTAGGGAATATTCCTCATTTTATTTCTTCGATTTATGGCCTATAGTACACGGTTTTTACCGACTTTTTTGTTTTTCGACATTTTATTTATAATTATAGGGTTGAGGGTTTAGGTTTTAGGGTTTAGGTTTTAGGGTTTAGGGTTTTAGGTTTAGGGTTTAGGTCATGTTCTTGCATATGTAGGGAATATTCCTCATTTTTTTTGTTGGATTTATGGCCTATAGTACACGGTTTTTACCGACTTTTTTGTTTTTCGACATTTTATTTATAAATATAGGGTTTAGGGTTTAGGGTTTAGGGTTTTAGGTTGAGGGTTTAGGTAATGTTCTTGCATATGTAGGGAATATTCCTCATTTTATTTCTTCGATTTATGGCCTATAGTACACGGTTTTTACCGACTTTTTTGTTTTTCGACATTTTATTTATAATTATAGGGTTGAGGGTTTAGGTTTTAGGGTTTAGGTTTTAGGGTTTAGGGTTTTAGGTTTAGGGTTTAGGTCATGTTCTTGCATATGTAGGGAATATTCCTCATTTTTTTTCTTCGATTTATGGCCTATAGTACACGGGTTTTACCGACTTTTTTGTTTTTCGACATTTTATTTATATTTGTAGGGTTTAGGGTTCATGGTTTAGGTTTTAGGGTTTACGGTCTTAGGTTTAGGGTTTAGGTAATGTTAATGCATATGTAGGGAATATTCCTCATTTTTTTCTTCGATTTATGGCCTATAGTACACGGGTTTTACCGACTTTTTTGTTTTTCGACATTTTATATATATTTGTAGGGTTTAGGGTTCATGGTTTAGGTTTTAGGGTTTAGGGTTTTAGGTTTAGGGTTTAGGTAATGTTCTTGCATATGTAGGGAATATTCCTCATTTTTTTTCTTGGATTTATGGCCTATAGTACACGGTTTTTACCGACTTTTTTGTTTTTCGACATTTATTTATAATTATAGGGTTTAGGGTTTTAGGTTTAGGGTTTAGGTAATGTTCTTGCATATGTAGGGAATATTCCTCATTTTATTTCTTCGATTTATGGCCTATATAGTACACGGGTTTTACCGACTGTTTTGTTTTTCGATATTTTATTTATATTTGTAGCGTTTAGGGTTCATGGTTCATGGTTTAGGTTTTAGGGTTTGGGGTTTTAGGCTTAGGGTCTAGGTAATGTTATTGCATATGTAGGGAATATTCCTCATTTTTTTTCTTGGATTTAGGGCCTATAGTACACGGTTTTTACCGACTTTTTTGTTTTTCGATATTTTATTTATATTTGTAGGGTTTAGGGTTCATGGTTTAGGTTTTATGGTTTAGGGTTTTAGGTTTAGCATTTAGGTAATGTTCTTGCATATGTAGGGAATATTCCTCATTTTTTTTGTTGGATTTATGGCCTATAGTACACGGTTTTTACCGACTTTTTTGTTTTTCGACATTTTATTTATAATTATAGGGTTTAGGGTTTAGGGTTTAGGGTTTTAGGTTTAGGGTTTAGGTAATGTTCTTGCATATGTAGGGAATATTCCTCATTTTATTTCTTCGATTTATGGCCTATAGTACACGGATTTTACCGACTTTTTTGTTTTTCGACATTTTATTTATATTTGTGTTGTTTAGGGTTCATGGTTTAGGTTTTCGGGTTTAGGGTTTTAGGTTTAGGGTTTAGGTAATGTTCTTGCATATGTAGGGAATATTCCTCATTTTATTTCTTCGATTTATGGCCTATAGTACACGGTTTTTACCGACTTTTTTGTTTTTCGACATTTTATTTATAATTATAGGGTTGAGGGTTTAGGTTTTAGGGTTTAGGTTTTAGGGTTTAGGGTTTTAGGTTTAGGGTTTAGGTCATGTTCTTGCATATGTAGGGAATATTCCTCATTTTTTTTGTTGGATTTATGGCCTATAGTACACGGTTTTTACCGACTTTTTTGTTTTTCGACATTTTATTTATAAATATAGGGTTTAGGGTTTAGGGTTTAGGGTTTTAGGTTGAGGGTTTAGGTAATGTTCTTGCATATGTAGGGAATATTCCTCATTTTATTTCTTCAATTTATGGCCTATAGTACACGGTTTTTACCGACTTTTTTGTTTTTCGACATTTTATTTATAATTATAGGGTTGAGGGTTTAGGTTTTAGGGTTTAGGTTTTAGGGTTTAGGGTTTTAGGTTTAGGGTTTAGGTCATGTTCTTGCATATGTAGGGAATATTCCTCATTTTTTTTCTTCGATTTATGGCCTATAGTACACGGGTTTTACCGACTTTTTTGTTTTTCGACATTTTATTTATATTTGTAGGGTTTAGGGTTCATGGTTTAGGTTTTAGGGTTTACGGTCTTAGGTTTAGGGTTTAGGTAATGTTAATGCATATGTAGGGAATATTCCTCATTTTTTTCTTCGATTTATGGCCTATAGTACACGGGTTTTACCGACTTTTTTGTTTTTCGACATTTTATATATATTTGTAGGGTTTAGGGTTCATGGTTTAGGTTTTAGGGTTTAGGGTTTTAGGTTTAGGGTTTAGGTAATGTTCTTGCATATGTAGGGAATATTCCTCATTTTTTTTCTTGGATTTATGGCCTATAGTACACGGTTTTTACCGACTTTTTTGTTTTTCGACATTTATTTATAATTATAGGGTTTAGGGTTTTAGGTTTAGGGTTTAGGTAATGTTCTTGCATATGTAGGGAATATTCCTCATTTTATTTCTTCGATTTATGGCCTATATAGTACACGGGTTTTACCGACTGTTTTGTTTTTCGATATTTTATTTATATTTGTAGCGTTTAGGGTTCATGGTTCATGGTTTAGGTTTTAGGGTTTGGGGTTTTAGGCTTAGGGTCTAGGTAATGTTATTGCATATGTAGGGAATATTCCTCATTTTTTTTCTTGGATTTAGGGCCTATAGTACACGGTTTTTACCGACTTTTTTGTTTTTCGATATTTTATTTATATTTGTAGGGTTTAGGGTTCATGGTTTAGGTTTTATGGTTTAGGGTTTTAGGTTTAGCGTTTAGGTAATGTTCTTGCATATGTAGGGAATATTCCCCATTTTTTTTGTTGGATTTATGGCCTATAGTACACGGTTTTTACCGACTTTTTTGTTTTTCGACATTTTATTTATAATTATTGGGTTTAGGGTTTAGTGTTTAGGGTTTAGGGTTTAGGGTTTAGGGTTTTAGGTTTAGGGTTTAGGTAATGTTCTTGCATATGTAGGGAATATTCCTCATTTTATTTCTTCGATTTATGGCCTATATAGTAAACGGGTTTTACCGACTGTTTTGTTTTTCGATATTTTATTTATATTTGTAGGGTTTAGGGTTCATGGTTCATGGTTTAGGTTTTAGGGTTTAGGGTTTTAGGTTTAGGGTCTAGGTAATGTTATTGCATATGTAGGGAATATTCCTCATTTTTTTTCTTGGATTTAGGGCCTATAGTACACGGTTTTTACTGACTTTTTTGTTTTTCGACATTTTATTTATATTTGTAGGGTTTAGGGTTCATGGTTTAGGTTTTATGGTTTAGGGTTTTAGGTTTAGCGTTTAGGTAATGTTCTTGCATATGTAGGGAATATTCCTCATTTTTTTTGTTGGATTTATGGCCTATAGTACACGGTTTTTACCGACTTTTTTGTTTTTCGACATTTTATTTATAATTATAGGGTTTAGGGTTTAGTGTTTAGGGTTTAGGGTTTAGGGTTTTAGGTTTAGGGTTTAGGTAATGTTCTTGCATATGTAGGGAATATTCCTCATTTTATTTCTTCGATTTATGGTCTATAGTACACGGTTTTTACCGATTTTTTTGTTTTTTGACATTTTATTTATAATTATAGGGTTTAGGGTTTAGGTTTTAGGGTTTAGGGTTTTAGGTTTAGGGTTTAGGTAATGTTCTTGCATATGTAGGGAATATTCCTCATTTTATTTCTTCGATTTATGGCCTATAGTACACGGTTTTTACCGACTTTTTTGTTTTTCGACATTTTATTTATAATTATAGGGTTGAGGGTTTAGGGTTTAGGGTTTAGGGTTTAGGGCTTTAGGTTTAGGGTTTAGGTAATGTTCTTGCATATGTAGGGAATATTCCTCATTTTTTTTCTTCGATTTATGGCCTATAGTACACGGGTTTTACCGACTTTTTTGTTTTTCGACATTTTATTTATATTTGTAGGGTTTAGGGTTCATGGTTTAGGTTTTAGGGTTTACGGTCTTAGGTTTAGGGTTTAGGTAATGTTAATGCATATGTAGGGAATATTCCTCATTTTTTTCTTCGATTTATGGCCTATAGTACACGGGTTTTACCGACTTTTTTGTTTTTCGACATTTTATATATATTTGTAGGGTTTAGGGTTCATGGTTTAGGGTTTAGGGTTTTAGGTTTAGGGTTTAGGTAATGTTCTTGCATATGTAGGGAATATTCCTCATTTTTTTTCTTGGATTTATGGCCTATAGTACACGGTTTTTACCGACTTTTTTGTTTTTCGACATTTATTTATAATTATAGGGTTTAGGGTTTAGGGTTTAGGTAATGTTCTTGCATATGTAGGGAATATTCCTCATTTTATTTCTTCGATTTATGGCCTATATAGTACACGGGTTTTACCGACTGTTTTGTTTTTCGATATTTTATTTATATTTGTAGGGTTTAGGGTTCATGGTTCATGGTTTAGGTTTTAGGGTTTAGGGTTTTAGGCTTAGGGTCTAGGTAATGTTATTGCATATGTAGGGAATATTCCTCATTTTTTTTCTTGGATTTAGGGCCTATAGTACACGGTTTTTACCGACTTTTTTGTTTTTCGATATTTTATTTATATTTGTAGGGTTTAGGGTTCATGGTTTAGGTTTTATGGTTTAGGGTTTTAGGTTTAGCGTTTAGGTAATGTTCTTGCATATGTAGGGAATATTCCCCATTTTTTTTGTTGGATTTATGGCCTATAGTACACGGTTTTTACCGACTTTTTTGTTTTTCGACATTTTATTTATAATTATTGGGTTTAGGGTTTAGTGTTTAGGGTTTAGGGTTTAGGGTTTAGGGTTTTAGGTTTAGGGTTTAGGTAATGTTCTTGCATATGTAGGGAATATTCCTCATTTTATTTCTTCGATTTATGGCCTATATAGTAAACGGGTTTTACCGACTGTTTTGTTTTTCGATATTTTATTTATATTTGTAGGGTTTAGGGTTCATGGTTCATGGTTTAGGTTTTAGGGTTTAGGGTTTTAGGTTTAGGGTCTAGGTAATGTTATTGCATATGTAGGGAATATTCCTCATTTTTTTTCTTGGATTTAGGGCCTATAGTACACGGTTTTTACTGACTTTTTTGTTTTTCGACATTTTATTTATATTTGTAGGGTTTAGGGTTCATGGTTTAGGTTTTATGGTTTAGGGTTTTAGGTTTAGCGTTTAGGTAATGTTCTTGCATATGTAGGGAATATTCCTCATTTTTTTTGTTGGATTTATGGCCTATAGTACACGGTTTTTACCGACTTTTTTGTTTTTCGACATTTTATTTATAATTATAGGGTTTAGGGTTTAGTGTTTAGGGTTTAGGGTTTAGGGTTTTAGGTTTAGGGTTTAGGTAATGTTCTTGCATATGTAGGGAATATTCCTCATTTTATTTCTTCGATTTATGGTCTATAGTACACGGTTTTTACCGATTTTTTTGTTTTTCGACATTTTATTTATAATTATAGGGTTTAGGGTTTAGGTTTTAGGGTTTAGGGTTTTAGGTTTAGGGTTTAGGTAATGTTCTTGCATATGTAGGGAATATTCCTCATTTTATTTCTTCGATTTATGGCCTATAGTACACGGTTTTTACCGACTTTTTTGTTTTTCGACATTTTATTTATAATTATAGGGTTGAGGGTTTAGGGTTTAGGGTTTAGGGCTTTAGGTTTAGGGTTTAGGTAATGTTCTTGCATATGTAGGGAATATTCCTCATTTTTTTTCTTCGATTTATGGCCTATAGTACACGGGTTTTACCGACTTTTTTGTTTTTCGACATTTTATTTATATTTGTAGGGTTTAGGGTTCATGGTTTAGGTTTTAGGGTTTACGGTCTTAGGTTTAGGGTTTAGGTAATGTTAATGCATATGTAGGGAATATTCCTCATTTTTTTCTTCGATTTATGGCCTATAGTACACGGGTTTTACCGACTTTTTTGTTTTTCGACATTTTATATATATTTGTAGGGTTTAGGGTTCATGGTTTAGGGTTTAGGGTTTTAGGTTTAGGGTTTAGGTAATGTTCTTGCATATGTAGGGAATATTCCTCATTTTTTTTCTTGGATTTATGGCCTATAGTACACGGTTTTTACCGACTTTTTTGTTTTTCGACATTTATTTATAATTATAGGGTTTAGGGTTTAGGGTTTGAGGTTTAGGGTTTAGGTAATGTTCTTGCATATGTAGGGAATATTCCTCATTTTATTTCTTCGATTTATGGCCTATATAGTACACGGGTTTTACCGACTGTTTTGTTTTTCGATATTTTATTTATATTTGTAGGGTTTAGGGTTCATGGTTCATGGTTTAGGTTTTAGGGTTTAGGGTTTTAGGCTTAGGGTCTAGGTAATGTTATTGCATATGTAGGGAATATTCCTCATTTTTTTTCTTGGATTTAGGGCCTATAGTACACGGTTTTTACCGACTTTTTTGTTTTTCGACATTTTATTTATATTTGTAGGGTTTAGGGTTCATGGTTTAGGTTTTATGGTTTAGGGTTTTAGGTTTAGCGTTTAGGTAATGTTCTTGCATATGTAGGGAATATTCCCCATTTTTTTTGTTGGATTTATGGCCTATAGTACACGGTTTTTACCGACTTTTTTGTTTTTCGACATTTTATTTATAATTATAGGGTTTAGGGTTTAGTGTTTAGGGTTTAGGGTTTAGGGTTTAGGGTTTTAGGTTTAGGGTTTAGGTAATGTTCTTGCATATGTAGGGAATATTCCTCATTTTATTTCTTCGATTTATGGCCTATATAGTAAACGGGTTTTACCGACTGTTTTGTTTTTCGATATTTTATTTATATTTGTAGGGTTTAGGGTTCATGGTTCATGGTTTAGGTTTTAGGGTTTAGGGTTTTAGGTTTAGGGTCTAGGTAATGTTATTGCATATGTAGGGAATATTCCTCATTTTTTTTCTTGGATTTAGGGCCTATAGTACACGGTTTTTACTGACTTTTTTGTTTTTCGACATTTTATTTATATTTGTAGGGTTTAGGGTTCATGGTTTAGGTTTTATGGTTTAGGGTTTTAGGTTTAGCGTTTAGGTAATGTTCTTGCATATGTAGGGAATATTCCTCATTTTTTTTGTTGGATTTATGGCCTATAGTACACGGTTTTTACCGACTTTTTTGTTTTTCGACATTTATTTATAATTATAGGGTTTAGGGTTTAGGGTTTGAGGTTTAGGGTTTAGGTAATGTTCTTGCATATGTAGGGAATATTCCTCATTTTATTTCTTCGATTTATGGCCTATATAGTACACGGGTTTTACCGACTGTTTTGTTTTTCGATATTTTATTTATATTTGTAGGGTTTAGGGTTCATGGTTCATGGTTTAGGTTTTAGGGTTTAGGGTTTTAGGCTTAGGGTCTAGGTAATGTTATTGCATATGTAGGGAATATTCCTCATTTTTTTTCTTGGATTTAGGGCCTATAGTACACGGTTTTTACCGACTTTTTTGTTTTTCGATATTTTATTTATATTTGTAGGGTTTAGGGTTCATGGTTTAGGTTTTATGGTTTAGGGTTTTAGGTTTAGCGTTTAGGTAATGTTCTTGCATATGTAGGGAATATTCCCCATTTTTTTTGTTGGATTTATGGCCTATAGTACACGGTTTTTACCGACTTTTTTGTTTTTCGACATTTTATTTATAATTATTGGGTTTAGGGTTTAGTGTTTAGGGTTTAGGGTTTAGGGTTTAGGGTTTTAGGTTTAGGGTTTAGGTAATGTTCTTGCATATGTAGGGAATATTCCTCATTTTATTTCTTCGATTTATGGCCTATATAGTAAACGGGTTTTACCGACTGTTTTGTTTTTCGATATTTTATTTATATTTGTAGGGTTTAGGGTTCATGGTTCATGGTTTAGGTTTTAGGGTTTAGGGTTTTAGGTTTAGGGTCTAGGTAATGTTATTGCATATGTAGGGAATATTCCTCATTTTTTTTCTTGGATTTAGGGCCTATAGTACACGGTTTTTACTGACTTTTTTGTTTTTCGACATTTTATTTATATTTGTAGGGTTTAGGGTTCATGGTTTAGGTTTTATGGTTTAGGGTTTTAGGTTTAGCGTTTAGGTAATGTTCTTGCATATGTAGGGAATATTCCTCATTTTTTTTGTTGGATTTATGGCCTATAGTACACGGTTTTTACCGACTTTTTTGTTTTTCGACATTTTATTTATAATTATAGGGTTTAGGGTTTAGTGTTTAGGGTTTAGGGTTTAGGGTTTTAGGTTTAGGGTTTAGGTAATGTTCTTGCATATGTAGGGAATATTCCTCATTTTATTTCTTCGATTTATGGTCTATAGTACACGGTTTTTACCGATTTTTTTGTTTTTCGACATTTTATTTATAATTATAGGGTTTAGGGTTTAGGTTTTAGGGTTTAGGGTTTTAGGTTTAGGGTTTAGGTAATGTTCTTGCATATGTAGGGAATATTCCTCATTTTATTTCTTCGATTTATGGCCTATAGTACACGGTTTTTACCGACTTTTTTGTTTTTCGACATTTTATTTATAATTATAGGGTTGAGGGTTTAGGGTTTAGGGTTTAGGGTTTAGGGCTTTAGGTTTAGGGTTTAGGTAATGTTCTTGCATATGTAGGGAATATTCCTCATTTTTTTTCTTCGATTTATGGCCTATAGTACACGGGTTTTACCGACTTTTTTGTTTTTCGACATTTTATTTATATTTGTAGGGTTTAGGGTTCATGGTTTAGGTTTTAGGGTTTACGGTCTTAGGTTTAGGGTTTAGGTAATGTTAATGCATATGTAGGGAATATTCCTCATTTTTTTCTTCGATTTATGGCCTATAGTACACGGGTTTTACCGACTTTTTTGTTTTTCGACATTTTATATATATTTGTAGGGTTTAGGGTTCATGGTTTAGGGTTTAGGGTTTTAGGTTTAGGGTTTAGGTAATGTTCTTGCATATGTAGGGAATATTCCTCATTTTTTTTCTTGGATTTATGGCCTATAGTACACGGTTTTTACCGACTTTTTTGTTTTTCGACATTTATTTATAATTATAGGGTTTAGGGTTTAGGGTTTGAGGTTTAGGGTTTAGGTAATGTTCTTGCATATGTAGGGAATATTCCTCATTTTATTTCTTCGATTTATGGCCTATATAGTACACGGGTTTTACCGACTGTTTTGTTTTTCGATATTTTATTTATATTTGTAGGGTTTAGGGTTCATGGTTCATGGTTTAGGTTTTAGGGTTTAGGGTTTTAGGCTTAGGGTCTAGGTAATGTTATTGCATATGTAGGGAATATTCCTCATTTTTTTTCTTGGATTTAGGGCCTATAGTACACGGTTTTTACCGACTTTTTTGTTTTTCGATATTTTATTTATATTTGTAGGGTTTAGGGTTCATGGTTTAGGTTTTATGGTTTAGGGTTTTAGGTTTAGCGTTTAGGTAATGTTCTTGCATATGTAGGGAATATTCCCCATTTTTTTTGTTGGATTTATGGCCTATAGTACACGGTTTTTACCGACTTTTTTGTTTTTCGACATTTTATTTATAATTATTGGGTTTAGGGTTTAGTGTTTAGGGTTTAGGGTTTAGGGTTTAGGGTTTTAGGTTTAGGGTTTAGGTAATGTTCTTGCATATGTAGGGAATATTCCTCATTTTATTTCTTCGATTTATGGCCTATATAGTAAACGGGTTTTACCGACTGTTTTGTTTTTCGATATTTTATTTATATTTGTAGGGTTTAGGGTTCATGGTTCATGGTTTAGGTTTTAGGGTTTAGGGTTTTAGGTTTAGGGTCTAGGTAATGTTATTGCATATGTAGGGAATATTCCTCATTTTTTTTCTTGGATTTAGGGCCTATAGTACACGGTTTTTACTGACTTTTTTGTTTTTCGACATTTTATTTATATTTGTAGGGTTTAGGGTTCATGGTTTAGGTTTTATGGTTTAGGGTTTTAGGTTTAGCGTTTAGGTAATGTTCTTGCATATGTAGGGAATATTCCTCATTTTTTTTGTTGGATTTATGGCCTATAGTACACGGTTTTTACCGACTTTTTTGTTTTTCGACATTTTATTTATAATTATAGGGTTTAGGGTTTAGTGTTTAGGGTTTAGGGTTTAGGGTTTTAGGTTTAGGGTTTAGGTAATGTTCTTGCATATGTAGGGAATATTCCTCATTTTATTTCTTCGATTTATGGTCTATAGTACACGGTTTTTACCGATTTTTTTGTTTTTCGACATTTTATTTATAATTATAGGGTTTAGGGTTTAGGTTTTAGGGTTTAGGGTTTTAGGTTTAGGGTTTAGGTAATGTTCTTGCATATGTAGGGAATATTCCTCATTTTATTTCTTCGATTTATGGCCTATAGTACACGGTTTTTACCGACTTTTTTGTTTTTCGACATTTTATTTATAATTATAGGGTTGAGGGTTTAGGGTTTAGGGTTTAGGGTTTAGGGCTTTAGGTTTAGGGTTTAGGTAATGTTCTTGCATATGTAGGGAATATTCCTCATTTTTTTTCTTCGATTTATGGCCTATAGTACACGGGTTTTACCGACTTTTTTGTTTTTCGACATTTTATTTATATTTGTAGGGTTTAGGGTTCATGGTTTAGGTTTTAGGGTTTACGGTCTTAGGTTTAGGGTTTAGGTAATGTTAATGCATATGTAGGGAATATTCCTCATTTTTTTCTTCGATTTATGGCCTATAGTACACGGGTTTTACCGACTTTTTTGTTTTTCGACATTTTATATATATTTGTAGGGTTTAGGGTTCATGGTTTAGGGTTTAGGGTTTTAGGTTTAGGGTTTAGGTAATGTTCTTGCATATGTAGGGAATATTCCTCATTTTTTTTCTTGGATTTATGGCCTATAGTACACGGTTTTTACCGACTTTTTTGTTTTTCGACATTTATTTATAATTATAGGGTTTAGGGTTTAGGGTTTGAGGTTTAGGGTTTAGGTAATGTTCTTGCATATGTAGGGAATATTCCTCATTTTATTTCTTCGATTTATGGCCTATATAGTACACGGGTTTTACCGACTGTTTTGTTTTTCGATATTTTATTTATATTTGTAGGGTTTAGGGTTCATGGTTCATGGTTTAGGTTTTAGGGTTTAGGGTTTTAGGCTTAGGGTCTAGGTAATGTTATTGCATATGTAGGGAATATTCCTCATTTTTTTTCTTGGATTTAGGGCCTATAGTACACGGTTTTTACCGACTTTTTTGTTTTTCGATATTTTATTTATATTTGTAGGGTTTAGGGTTCATGGTTTAGGTTTTATGGTTTAGGGTTTTAGGTTTAGCGTTTAGGTAATGTTCTTGCATATGTAGGGAATATTCCCCATTTTTTTTGTTGGATTTATGGCCTATAGTACACGGTTTTTACCGACTTTTTTGTTTTTCGACATTTTATTTATAATTATTGGGTTTAGGGTTTAGTGTTTAGGGTTTAGGGTTTAGGGTTTAGGGTTTTAGGTTTAGGGTTTAGGTAATGTTCTTGCATATGTAGGGAATATTCCTCATTTTATTTCTTCGATTTATGGCCTATATAGTAAACGGGTTTTACCGACTGTTTTGTTTTTCGATATTTTATTTATATTTGTAGGGTTTAGGGTTCATGGTTCATGGTTTAGGTTTTAGGGTTTAGGGTTTTAGGTTTAGGGTCTAGGTAATGTTATTGCATATGTAGGGAATATTCCTCATTTTTTTTCTTGGATTTAGGGCCTATAGTACACGGTTTTTACTGACTTTTTTGTTTTTCGACATTTTATTTATATTTGTAGGGTTTAGGGTTCATGGTTTAGGTTTTATGGTTTAGGGTTTTAGGTTTAGCGTTTAGGTAATGTTCTTGCATATGTAGGGAATATTCCTCATTTTTTTTGTTGGATTTATGGCCTATAGTACACGGTTTTTACCGACTTTTTTGTTTTTCGACATTTTATTTATAATTATAGGGTTTAGGGTTTAGTGTTTAGGGTTTAGGGTTTAGGGTTTTAGGTTTAGGGTTTAGGTAATGTTCTTGCATATGTAGGGAATATTCCTCATTTTATTTCTTCGATTTATGGTCTATAGTACACGGTTTTTACCGATTTTTTTGTTTTTCGACATTTTATTTATAATTATAGGGTTTAGGGTTTAGGTTTTAGGGTTTAGGGTTTTAGGTTTAGGGTTTAGGTAATGTTCTTGCATATGTAGGGAATATTCCTCATTTTATTTCTTCGATTTATGGCCTATAGTACACGGTTTTTACCGACTTTTTTGTTTTTCGACATTTTATTTATAATTATAGGGTTGAGGGTTTAGGGTTTAGGGTTTAGGGTTTAGGGCTTTAGGTTTAGGGTTTAGGTAATGTTCTTGCATATGTAGGGAATATTCCTCATTTTTTTTCTTCGATTTATGGCCTATAGTACACGGGTTTTACCGACTTTTTTGTTTTTCGACATTTTATTTATATTTGTAGGGTTTAGGGTTCATGGTTTAGGTTTTAGGGTTTACGGTCTTAGGTTTAGGGTTTAGGTAATGTTAATGCATATGTAGGGAATATTCCTCATTTTTTTCTTCGATTTATGGCCTATAGTACACGGGTTTTACCGACTTTTTTGTTTTTCGACATTTTATATATATTTGTAGGGTTTAGGGTTCATGGTTTAGGGTTTAGGGTTTTAGGTTTAGGGTTTAGGTAATGTTCTTGCATATGTAGGGAATATTCCTCATTTTTTTTCTTGGATTTATGGCCTATAGTACACGGTTTTTACCGACTTTTTTGTTTTTCGACATTTATTTATAATTATAGGGTTTAGGGTTTAGGGTTTGAGGTTTAGGGTTTAGGTAATGTTCTTGCATATGTAGGGAATATTCCTCATTTTATTTCTTCGATTTATGGCCTATATAGTACACGGGTTTTACCGACTGTTTTGTTTTTCGATATTTTATTTATATTTGTAGGGTTTAGGGTTCATGGTTCATGGTTTAGGTTTTAGGGTTTAGGGTTTTAGGCTTAGGGTCTAGGTAATGTTATTGCATATGTAGGGAATATTCCTCATTTTTTTTCTTGGATTTAGGGCCTATAGTACACGGTTTTTACCGACTTTTTTGTTTTTCGACATTTTATTTATATTTGTAGGGTTTAGGGTTCATGGTTTAGGTTTTATGGTTTAGGGTTTTAGGTTTAGCGTTTAGGTAATGTTCTTGCATATGTAGGGAATATTCCCCATTTTTTTTGTTGGATTTATGGCCTATAGTACACGGTTTTTACCGACTTTTTTGTTTTTCGACATTTTATTTATAATTATAGGGTTTAGGGTTTAGTGTTTAGGGTTTAGGGTTTAGGGTTTAGGGTTTTAGGTTTAGGGTTTAGGTAATGTTCTTGCATATGTAGGGAATATTCCTCATTTTATTTCTTCGATTTATGGCCTATATAGTAAACGGGTTTTACCGACTGTTTTGTTTTTCGATATTTTATTTATATTTGTAGGGTTTAGGGTTCATGGTTCATGGTTTAGGTTTTAGGGTTTAGGGTTTTAGGTTTAGGGTCTAGGTAATGTTATTGCATATGTAGGGAATATTCCTCATTTTTTTTCTTGGATTTAGGGCCTATAGTACACGGTTTTTACTGACTTTTTTGTTTTTCGACATTTTATTTATATTTGTAGGGTTTAGGGTTCATGGTTTAGGTTTTATGGTTTAGGGTTTTAGGTTTAGCGTTTAGGTAATGTTCTTGCATATGTAGGGAATATTCCTCATTTTTTTTGTTGGATTTATGGCCTATAGTACACGGTTTTTACAGACTTTTTTGTTTTTCGACATTTTATTTATAATTATAGGGTTTAGGGTTTAGGGTTTAGGGTTTTAGGTTTAGGGTTTAGGTAATGTTCTTGCATATATAGGGAATATTCCTCATTTTATTTCTTCGATTTATGGTCTATAGTACACGGTTTTTACCGATTTTTTTGTTTTTCGACATTTTATTTATAATTCTAGGGTTTAGGGTTTAGGGTTTAGGTTTTAGGGTTTAGGGTTTTAGGTTTAGGGTTTAAGTAATGTTCTTGCATATGTAAGGAATATTCCTCATTTTATTTCTTCGATTTATGGCCTATAGTACACAGTTTTTACCGACTTTTTTGTTTTTCGACATTTTATTTATATTTGTAGGGTTTAGGGTTCATGGTTTAGGTTTTATGATTTGGGGTTTTAGGTTTAGGGTTTAGGTAATGTTCTTGCATATGTAGGGAATATTCCTCATTTTTTTTCTTGGATTTATGGCCTATCGTACACGGTTTTTACCGACTTTTTTGTTTTTCGAAATTTATTTATAATTATAGGGTTTAGGGTTTAGGGTTTAGGGTTTAGGTTTTAGGGTTTAGGGTTTTAGGTTTAGGGTTTAGGTAATGTTCTTGCATATGTAGGGAATATTCCTCATTTTATTTCTTCGATTTATTGCCTATAGTACACGGGTTTTACCGACTTTTTTGTTTTTCGACATTTTATTTATATTTGTGGGGTTTAGGGTTCATGGTTTAGGTTTTCGGGTTTAGGGTTTTAGGTTTAGGGTTTCGGTAATTTTCTTGCATATGTAGGGAATATTCCTCATTTTTTTTCCTGGATTTATGGCCTATAGTACACGGTTTTTACCGACTTTTTTGTTTTTCGACATTTATTTATAATTATAGGGTCTAGGGTTTAGGTTTTAGGGTTTAGGGTTTTAGGTTTAGGTTTTAGGTAATGCTCTTGCATATGTAGGGAATATTCCTCATTTTATTTCTTCAATTTATGGCCTATATAGTACACGGGTTTTACCGACTGTTTTGTTTTCTGATATTTTATTTATATTTGTGGGTTTAGGGTTCATGGTTTAGGTTTTACGGTTTAGGGTTTTAGGTTTAGGGTCTAGGTAATGTTCTTGCATATGTAGGGAATATTCCTCATTTTTTTTGTTGGATTTATGGCCTATAGTACACGGTTTTTACCGACTTTTTTGTTTTTCGACATTTTATTTATAATTATAGGGTTTAGGGTTTAGTGTTTAGGGTTTAGGGTTTAGGGTTTTAGGTTTAGGGTTTAGGTAATGTTCTTGCATATGTAGGGAATATTCCTCATTTTATTTCTTCGATTTATGGTCTATAGTACACGGTTTTTACCGATTTTTTTGTTTTTCGACATTTTATTTATAAATATAGGGTTTAGGGTTTAGGGTTTAGGGTTTTAGGTTGAGGGTTTAGGTAATGTTCTTGCATATGTAGGGAATATTCCTCATTTTATTTCTTCGATTTATGGCCTATAGTACACGGTTTTTACCGACTTTTTTGTTTTTCGACATTTTATTTATAATTATAGGGTTGAGGGTTTAGGTTTTAGGGTTTAGGTTTTAGGGTTTAGGGTTTTAGGTTTAGGGTTTAGGTCATGTTCTTGCATATGTAGGGAATATTCCTCATTTTTTTTGTTGGATTTATGGCCTATAGTACACGGTTTTTACCGACTTTTTTGTTTTTCGACATTTTATTTATAAATATAGGGTTTAGGGTTTAGGGTTTAGGGTTTTAGGTTGAGGGTTTAGGTAATGTTCTTGCATATGTAGGGAATATTCCTCATTTTATTTCTTCGATTTATGGCCTATAGTACACGGTTTTTACCGACTTTTTTGTTTTTCGACATTTTATTTATAATTATAGGGTTGAGGGTTTAGGTTTTAGGGTTTAGATTTTAGGGTTTAGGGTTTTAGGTTTAGGGTTTAGGTCATGTTCTTGCATATGTAGGGAATATTCCTCATTTTTTTTCTTCGATTTATGGCCTATAGTACACGGGTTTTACCGACTTTTTTGTTTTTCGACATTTTATTTATATTTGTAGGGTTTAGGGTTCATGGTTTAGGTTTTAGGGTTTACGGTCTTAGGTTTAGGGTTTAGGTAATGTTAATGCATATGTAGGGAATATTCCTCATTTTTTTCTTCGATTTATGGCCTATAGTACACGGGTTTTACCGACTTTTTTGTTTTTCGACATTTTATATATATTTGTAGGGTTTAGGGTTCATGGTTTAGGTTTTAGGGTTTAGGGTTTTAGGTTTAGGGTTTAGGTAATGTTCTTGCATATGTAGGGAATATTCCTCATTTTTTTTCTTGGATTTATGGCCTATAGTACACGGTTTTTACCGACTTTTTTGTTTTTCGACATTTATTTATAATTATAGGGTTTAGGGTTTTAGGTTTAGGGTTTAGGTAATGTTCTTGCATATGTAGGGAATATTCCTCATTTTATTTCTTCGATTTATGGCCTATATAGTACACGGGTTTTACCGACTGTTTTGTTTTTCGATATTTTATTTATATTTGTAGCGTTTAGGGTTCATGGTTCATGGTTTAGGTTTTAGGGTTTAGGGTTTTAGGCTTAGGGTCTAGGTAATGTTATTGCATATGTAGGGAATATTCCTCATTTTTTTTCTTGGATTTAGGGCCTATAGTACACGGTTTTTACCGACTTTTTTGTTTTTCGATATTTTATTTATATTTGTAGGGTTTAGGGTTCATGGTTTAGGTTTTATGGTTTAGGGTTTTAGGTTTAGCGTTTAGGTAATGTTCTTGCATATGTAGGGAATATTCCCCATTTTTTTTGTTGGATTTATGGCCTATAGTACACGGTTTTTACCGACTTTTTTGTTTTTCGAAATTTATTTATAATTATAGGGTTTAGGGTTTAGGGTTTAGGTTTTAGGGTTTAGGGTTTTAGGTTTAGGGTTTAGGTAATGTTCTTGCATATGTAGGGAATATTCCTCATTTTATTTCTTCGATTTATGGCCTATAGTACACGGGTTTTACCGACTTTTTTGTTTTTCGACATTTTATTTATATTTGTGGGGTTTAGGGTTCATGGTTTAGGTTTTCGGGTTTAGGGTTTTAGGTTTAGGGTTTAGGTAATGTTCTTGCATATGTAGGGAATATTCCTCATTTTTTTTCTTGGATTTATGGCCTATAGTACACGGTTTTTACCGACTTTTTTGTTTTTCGACATTTATTTATAATTATAGGGTTTAGGGTTTAGGTTTTAGGGTTTAGGGTTTTAGGTTTAGGTTTTAGGTAATGTTCTTGCATATGTAGGGAATATTCCTCATTTTATTTCTTCAATTTATGGCCTATATAGTACACGAGTTTTACCGACTGCTTTGTTTTCTGATATTTTATTTATATTTGTAGGGTTTACGGGTTCATGGTTTAGCTTTTAGGGTTTAGGGTTTTAGGTTTAGGGTCTAGGTAATGTTCTTGCATATGTAGGGAATATTCCTCATTTTTTTTCTTGGATTTAGGGCCTATAGTACACGGTTTTTACCGACTTTTTTGTTTTTCGATATTTTAATTATATTTGTAGGGTTTAGGGTTCATGGTTTAGGTTTTATGGTTTAGGGTTTTAGGTTTAGCATTTAGGTAATGTTCTTGCATATGTAGGGAATATTCCTCATTTTTTTTGTTGGATTTATGGCCTATAGTACACGGTTTTTACCGACTTTTTTGTTTTTCAACATTTTATTTATAATTATAGGTTTTAGGGTTTAGGGTTTAGGGTTTAGGGTTTAGGGTTTAGGGTTTAGGGTTTAGGGTTTTAGGTTTAGGGTTTAGGTAATGTTCTTGCATATGTAGGGAATATTCCTCATTTTATTTCTTCGATTTATGGCCTATAGTACACGGTTTTTACCGACTTTTTTGTTTTTCGACATTTTATTTATAATTATAGGGTTGAGGGTTGAGGGTTTAGGTTTTAGGGTTTAGGGTTTTAGGTTTAGGGTTTAGGTCATGTTCTTGCATATGTAGGGAATATTCCTCATTTTTTTTCTTCGATTTATGGCCTATAGTACACGGGTTTTACCGACTTTTTTGTTTTTCGACATTTTATTTATATTTGTAGGGTTTAGGGTTCATGGTTTAGGTTTTAGGGTTTACGGTATTAGTTTTAGGGTTTAGGTAATGTTAATGCATATGTAGGGAATATTCCTCATTTTTTTCTTCGATTTATGGCCTATAGTACACGGGTTTTACCGACTTTTTTGTTTTTCGACATTTTATATATATTTGTAGGGTTTAGGGTTCATGGTTTAGGTTTTAGGGTTTAGGGTTTAGGTTTAGGGTTTAGGTAATGTTCTTGCAAATGTAGGGAATATTCCTCATTTTTTTTCTTGGATTTATGGCCTATAGTACACGGTTTTTACCGACTTTTTTGTTTTTCGACATTTATTTATAATTATAGGGTTTAGGGTTTAGGGTTTTAGGTTTAGGGTTTAGGTAATGTTCTTGCATATGTAGGGAATATTCCTCATTTTATTTCTTCAATTTATGGCCTATATAGTACACGGGTTTTACCGACTGTTTTGTTTTTCGATATTTTATTTATATTTGTAGGGTTTAGGGTTCATGGTTCATGGTTTAGGTTTTTGGGTTTAGGGTTTTAGGCTTAGGGTCTAGGTAATGTTATTGCATATGTAGGGAATATTCCTCATTTTTTTTCTTGGATTTAGGGCCTATAGTACACGGTTTTTACCGACTTTTTTGTTTTTCGACATTTTATTTATATTTGTAGGGTTTAGGGTTCATGGTTTAGGTTTTATGGTTTAGGGTTTTAGGTTTAGCGTTTAGGTAATGTTCTTGCATATGTAGGGAATATTCCTCATTTTTTTTGTTGGATTTATGGCCTATAGTACACGGTTTTTACCGACTTTTTTGTTTTTCGACATTTTATTTATAATTATAGGGTTTAGGGTTTAGTGTTTAGGGTTTAGGGTTTAGGGTTTTAGGTTTAGGGTTTAGGTAATGTTCTTGCATATGTAGGGAATATTCCTCATTTTATTTCTTCGATTTATGGTCTATAGTACACGGTTTTTACCGATTTTTTTGTTTTTCGACATTTTATTTATAATTATAGGGTTTAGGGTTTAGGTTTTAGGGTTTAGGGTTTTAGGTTTAGGGTTTAGGTAATGTTCTTGCATATGTAGGGAATATTCCTCATTTTATTTCTTCGATTTATGGCCTATAGTACACGGTTTTTACCGACTTTTTTGTTTTTCGAAATTTATTTATAATTATAGGGTTTAGGGTTTAGGGTTTAGGTTTTAGGGTTTATGGTTTTAGGTTTAGGGTTTAGGTAATGTTCTTGCATATGTAGGGAATATTTCTCATTTTATTTCTTCGATTTATGGCCTATATAGTACACGGGTTTTACCGACTTTTTTTTTCTCGATATTTTATTTATATTTGTAGGGTTTAGGGTTCATGGTTTAGGTTTTAGGGTTTAGGGTTTTAGGTTTAGGGTTTAGGTAATGTTCTTGCATATGTAGGGAATATTCCTCATTTTTTTTCTTGGATTTATGGCCTATAGTACACGGTTTTTATCGACTTTTTTGTTTTTCGACATTTTATATATATTTGTAGGGTTTAGGGTTCATGGTTTAGGTTTTAGGGTTTAGGGTTTAGGTTTAGGGTTTAGGTAATGTTCTTGCATATGTAGGGAATATTCCTCATTTTTTTTCTTGGATTTATGGCCTATAGTACACGGTTTTTACCGACTTTTTTGTTTTTCGACATTTATTTATAATTATAGGGTTTAGGGTTTAGGGTTTTAGGTTTAGGGTTTAGGTAATGTTCTTGCATATGTAGGGAATATTCCTCATTTTATTTCTTCGATTTATGGCCTATATAGTACACGGGTTTTACCGACTGTTTTGTTTTTCGATATTTTATTTATATTTGTAGGGTTTAGGGTTCATGGTTCATGGTTTAGGTTTTTGGGTTTAGGGTTTTAGGCTTAGGGTCTAGGTAATGTTATTGCATATGTAGGGAATATTCCTCATTTTTTTTCTTGGATTTAGGGCCTATAGTACACGGTTTTTACCGACTTTTTTGTTTTTCGACATTTTATTTATATTTGTAGGGTTTAGGGTTCATGGTTTAGGTTTTATGGTTTAGGGTTTTAGGTTTAGCGTTTAGGTAATGTTCTTGCATATGTAGGGAATATTCCTCATTTTTTTTGTTGGATTTATGGCCTATAGTACACGGTTTTTACCGACTTTTTTGTTTTTCGACATTTAATTATAATTATAGGGTTTAGGGTTTAGTGTTTAGGGTTTAGGGTTTAGGGTTTTAGGTTTAGGGTTTAGGTAATGTTCTTGCATATGTAGGGAATATTCCTCATTTTATTTCTTCGATTTATGGTCTATAGTACACGGTTTTTACCGATTTTTTTGTTTTTCGACATTTTATTTATAATTATAGGGTTTAGGGTTTAGGTTTTAGGGTTTAGGGTTTTAGGTTTAGGGTTTAGGTAATGTTCTTGCATATGTAGGGAATATTCCTCATTTTATTTCTTCGATTTATGGCCTATAGTACACGGTTTTTACCGACTTTTTTGTTTTTCGAAATTTATTTATAATTATAGGGTTTAGGGTTTAGGGTTTAGGTTTTAGGGTTTATGGTTTTAGGTTTAGGGTTTAGGTAATGTTCTTGCATATGTAGGGAATATTTCTCATTTTATTTCTTCGATTTATGGCCTATATAGTACACGGGTTTTACCGACTTTTTTTTTTTCGATATTTTATTTATATTTGTAGGGTTTAGGGTTCATGGTTTAGGTTTTAGGGTTTAGGGTTTTAGGTTTAGGGTTTAGGTAATGTTCTTGCATATGTAGGGAATATTCCTCATTTTTTTTCTTGGATTTATGGCCTATAATACACGGTTTTTATCGACTTTTTTGTTTTTCGACATTTTATTAATATTTGTATGGTTTAGGGTTCATGGTTTAGGTTTTAGGGTTTAGGGTTTTAGTTTTAGGGTTTAGGTAATGTTCTTGCATATGTAGGGAATATTCCTCATTTTTTTTCTTCGATTTATGGCCTATAGTACACGGGTTTTACCGACTTTTTTGTTTTTCGACATTTTATTTATATTTGTAGGGTTTAGGGTTCATGGTTTAGGTTTTAGGGTTTACGGTTTTAGGTTTAGGGTTTAGGTAATGTTCATGCATATGTAGGGAATATTCCTCATTTTTTTCTTCGATTTATGGCCTATAGTACACGGGTTTTACCGACTTTTTTGTTTTTCGACATTTTATATATATTTGTAGTGTTTAGGGTTCATGGTTTAGGTTTTAGGGTTTAGGGTTTTAGGTTTAGGATTTAGGTAATGTTCTTGCATATGTATGGAATATTCCTCATTTTTTTTCTTGGATTTATGGCCTATAGTACACGGTTTTTACCGACTTTTTTGTTTTTCGACATTTATTTATAATTATAGGGTTTAGGGTTTAGGGTTTTAGGTTTAGGGTTTAGGTAATGTTCTTGCATATGTAGGGAATATTCCTCATTTTATTTCTTCGATTTATGGCCTATATAGTACACGGGTTTTACCGACTGTTTTGTTTTTCGATATTTTATTTATATTTGTAGGGTTTAGGGTTCATGGTTCATGGTTTAGGTTTTAGGGTTTAGGGTTTTAGGTTTAGGGTCTAGGTAATGTTATTGCATATGTAGGGAATATTCCTCATTTTTTTTCTTGGATTTAGGGCCTATAGTACACGGTTTTTACCGACTTTTTTGTTTTTCGACATTTTATTTATATTTGTAGGGTTTAGGGTTCATGGTTTAGGTTTTATGGTTTAGGGTTTTAGGTTTAGCGTTTAGGTAATGTTCTTGCATATGTAGGGAATATTCCTCATTTTTTTTGTTGGATTTATGGCCTATAGTACACGGTTTTTACCGACTTTTTTGTTTTTCGACATTTTATTTATAATTATAGGGTTTAGGGTTTAGTGTTTAGGGTTTAGGGTTTAGGTAATGTTCTTGCATATGTAGGGAATATTCCTCATTTTATTTCTTCGATTTATGGCCTATAGTACACGGTTTTTACCGACTTTTTTGTTTTTCGACATTTTTTTTATATTTGTAGGGTTTAGGGTTCATGGTTTAGGTTTTATGATTTAGGGTTTTAGGTTTAGGGTTTAGGTAATGTTCTTGCATATGTAGGGAATATTCCTCATTTTTTTTCTTGGATTTATGGCCTATAGTACACGGTTTTTACCGAGTTTTTTGTTTTTCGACATTTTATTTATAATTATAGGGTTTAGGGTTTAGTGTTCATGGTTTAGGGTTTAGGGTTTTAGGTTTAGGGTTTAGGTAATGTTCTTACATATGTAGGGAATATTCCTCATTTTTTTTCTTTGATTTATGGCCTATAGTACACGGTTTTTACCGACTTTTATGTTTTTCGACATTTATTTATAAATATAGGGTTTAGGGTTTAGGGTTTAGGGTTTTGGTAATGTTCTGGCATATGTAGGGAATATTCCTCATTTTATTTCTTCGATTTATGGCCTATATAGTACACGGGTTTTACCGACTATTTTGTTTTTCGATATTTTATTTATATTTGTAGGGTTTAGGGTTCATGGTTCATGGTTTAGGTTTTTGGGTTTAGGGTTTTAGGCTTAGGGTCTAGGTAATGTTATTGCATATGTAGGGAATATTCCTCATTTTTTTCCTTGGATTTAGGGCCTATAGTACACGGTTTTTACCGACTTTTTTGTTTTTCGACATTTTATTTATATTTGTAGGGTTTAGGGTTCATGGTTTAGGTTTTATGGTTTAGGGTTTTAGGTTTAGCGTTTAGGTAATGTTCTTGCATATGTAGGGAATATTCCTCATTTTTTTTGTTGGATTTATGGCCTATAGTACACGGTTTTTACCGACTTTTTTGTTTTTCGACATTTTATTTATAATTATAGGGTTTAGGGTTTAGTGTTTAGGGTTTAGGGTTTAGGGTTTTAGGTTTAGGGTTTAGGTAATGTTCTTGCATATGTAGGGAATATTCCTCATTTTATTTCTTCGATTTATGGTCTATAGTACACGGTTTTTACCGATTTTTTTGTTTTTCGACATTTTATTTATAATTATAGGGTTTAGGGTTTAGGTTTTAGGGTTTAGGGTTTTAGGTTTAGGGTTTAGGTAATGTTCTTGCATATGTAGGGAATATTCCTCATTTTATTTCTTCGATTTATGGCCTATAGTACACGGTTTTTACCGACTTTTTTGTTTTTCGACATTTTATTTATAATTATAGGGTTGAGGGTTTAGGGTTTAGGTTTTAGGGTTTAGGGCTTTAGGTTTAGGGTTTAGGTAATGTTCTTGCATATGTAGGGAATATTCCTCATTTTTTTTCTTCGATTTATGGCCTATAGTACACGGGTTTTACCGACTTTTTTGTTTTTCGACATTTTATTTATATTTGTAGGGTTTAGGGTTCATGGTTTAGGTTTTAGGGTTTACGGTCTTAGGTTTAGGGTTTAGGTAATGTTAATGCATATGTAGGGAATATTCCTCATTTTTTTCTTCGATTTATGGCCTATAGTACACGGGTTTTACCGACTTTTTTGTTTTTCGACATTTTATATATATTTGTAGGGTTTAGGGTTCATGGTTTAGGGTTTAGGGTTTTAGGTTTAGGGTTTAGGTAATGTTCTTGCATATGTAGGAAATATTCCTCATTTTTTTTCTTGGATTTATGGCCTATAGTACACGGTTTTTACCGACTTTTTTGTTTTTCGACATTTATTTATAATTATAGGGTTTAGGGTTTAGGGTTTGAGGTTTAGGGTTTAGGTAATGTTCTTGCATATGTAGGGAATATTCCTCATTTTATTTCTTCGATTTATGGCCTATATAGTAGACGGGTTTTACCGACTGTTTTGTTTTTCGATATTTTATTTATATTTGTAGGGTTTAGGGTTCATGGTTCATGGTTTAGGTTTTAGGGTTTAGGGTTTTAGGCTTAGGGTCTAGGTAATGTTATTGCATATGTAGGGAATATTCCTCATTTTTTTTCTTGGATTTAGGGCCTATAGTACACGGTTTTTACCGACTTTTTTGTTTTTCGACATTTTATTTATATTTGTAGGGTTTAGGGTTCATGGTTTAGGTTTTATGGTTTAGGGTTTTAGGTTTAGCGTTTAGGTAATGTTCTTGCATATGTAGGGAATATTCCCCATTTTTTTTGTTGGATTTATGGCCTATAGTACACGGTTTTTACCGACTTTTTTGTTTTTCGACATTTTATTTATAATTATTGGGTTTAGGGTTTAGTGTTTAGGGTTTAGGGTTTAGGTTTTAGGGTTTTAGGTTTAGGGTTTAGGTAATGTTCTTGCATATGTAGGGAATATTCCTCATTTTATTTCTTCGATTTATGGCCTATATAGTAAACGGGTTTTACCGACTGTTTTGTTTTTCGATATTTTATTTATATTTGTAGGGTTTAGGGTTCATGGTTCATGGTTTAGGTTTTAGGGTTTAGGGTTTTAGGTTTAGGGTCTAGGTAATGTTATTGCATATGTAGGGAATATTCCTCATTTTTTTTCTTGGATTTAGGGCCTATAGTACACGGTTTTTACTGACTTTTTTGTTTTTCGACATTTTATTTATATTTGTAGGGTTTAGGGTTCATGGTTTAGGTTTTATGGTTTAGGGTTTTAGGTTTAGCGTTTAGGTAATGTTCTTGCATATGTAGGGAATATTCCTCATTTTTTTTGTTGGATTTATGGCCTATAGTACACGGTTTTTACCGACTTTTTTGTTTTTCGACATTTTATTTATAATTATAGGGTTTAGGGTTTAGTGTTTAGGGTTTAGGGTTTAGGGTTTTAGGTTTAGGGTTTAGGTAATGTTCTTGCATATGTAGGGAATATTCCTCATTTTATTTCTTCGATTTATGGTCTATAGTACACGGTTTTTACCGATTTTTTTGTTTTTCGACATTTTATTTATAATTATAGGGTTTAGGGTTTAGGTTTTAGGGTTTAGGGTTTTAGGTTTAGGGTTTAGGTAATGTTCTTGCATATGTAGGGAATATTCCTCATTTTATTTCTTCGATTTATGGCCTATAGTACACGGTTTTTACCGACTTTTTTGTTTTTCGACATTTTATTTATAATTATAGGGTTGAGGGTTTAGGGTTTAGGGTTTAGGGTTTAGGGATTTAGGTTTAGGGTTTAGGTAATGTTCTTGCATATGTAGGGAATATTCCTCATTTTTTTTCTTCGATTTATGGCCTATAGTACACGGGTTTTACCGACTTTTTTTTTTTTCGACATTTTATTTATATTTGTAGGGTTTAGGGTTCATGGTTTAGGTTTTAGGGTTTACGGTCTTAGGTTTAGGGTTTAGGTAATGTTAATGCATATGTAGGGAATATTCCTCATTTTTTTCTTCGATTTATGGCCTATAGTACACGGGTTTTACCGACTTTTTTGTTTTTCGACATTTTATATATATTTGTAGGGTTTAGGGTTCATGGTTTAGGGTTTAGGGTTTTAGGTTTAGGGTTTAGGTAATGTTCTTGCATATGTAGGGAATATTCCTCATTTTTTTTCTTGGATTTATGGCCTATAGTACACGGTTTTTACCGACTTTTTTGTTTTTCGACATTTATTTATAATTATAGGGTTTAGGGTTTAGGGTTTGAGGTTTAGGGTTTAGGTAATGTTCTTGCATATGTAGGGAATATTCCTCATTTTATTTCTTCGATTTATGGCCTATATAGTACACGGGTTTTACCGACTGTTTTGTTTTTCGATATTTTATTTATATTTGTAGGGTTTAGGGTTCATGGTTCATGGTTTAGGTTTTAGGGTTTAGGGTTTTAGGCTTAGGGTCTAGGTAATGTTATTGCATATGTAGGGAATATTCCTCATTTTTTTTCTTGGATTTAGGGCCTATAGTACACGGTTTTTACCGACTTTTTTGTTTTTCGACATTTTATTTATATTTGTAGGGTTTAGGGTTCATCGTTTAGGTTTTATGGTATAGGGTTTTAGGTTTAGCGTTTAGGTAATGTTCTTGCATATGTAGGGAATATTCCCCATTTTTTTTGTTGGATTTATGGCCTATAGTACACGGTTTTTACCGACTTTTTTGTTTTTCGACATTTTATTTATAATTATAGGGTTTAGGGTTTAGTGTTTAGGGTTTAGGGTTTTAGGTTTAGGGTTTAGGTAATGTTCTTGCATATGTAGGGAATATTCCTCATTTTATTTCTTCGATTTATGGCCTATATAGTAAACGGGTTTTACCGACTGTTTTGTTTTTCGATATTTTATTTATATTTGTAGGGTTTAGGGTTCATGGTTCATGGTTTAGGTTTTAGGGTTTAGGGTTTTAGGTTTAGGGTCTAGGTAATGTTATTGCATATGTAGGGAATATTCCTCATTTTTTTTCTTGGATTTAGGGCCTATAGTACACGGTTTTTACTGACTTTTTTGTTTTTCGACATTTTATTTATATTTGTAGGGTTTAGGGTTCATGGTTTAGGTTTTATGGTTTAGGGTTTTAGGTTTAGCGTTTAGGTAATGTTCTTGCATATGTAGGGAATATTCCTCATTTTTTTTGTTGGATTTATGGCCTATAGTACACGGTTTTTACCGACTTTTTTGTTTTTCGACATTTTATTTATAATTATAGGGTTTAGGGTTTAGGGTTTAGGGTTTTAGGTTTAGGGTTTAGGTAATGTTCTTGCATATATAGGGAATATTCCTCATTTTATTTCTTCGATTTATGGTCTATAGTACACGGTTTTTACCGATTTTTTTGTTTTTCGACATTTTATTTATAATTATAGGGTTTAGGGTTTAGGGTTTAGGTTTTAGGGTTTAGGGTTTTAGGTTTAGGGTTTAAGTAATGTTCTTGCATATGTAAGGAATATTCCTCATTTTATTTCTTCGATTTATGGCCTATAGTACACAGTTTTTACCGACTTTTTTGTTTTTCGACATTTTATTTATATTTGTAGGGTTTAGGGTTCATGGTTTAGGTTTTATGATTTGGGGTTTTAGGTTTAGGGTTTAGGTAATGTTCTTGCATATGTAGGGAATATTCCTCATTTTTTTTCTTGGATTTATGGCCTATCGTACACGGTTTTTAACGACTTTTTTGTTTTTCGAAATTTATTTATAATTATAGGGTTTAGGGTTTAGGGTTTAGGGTTTAGGGTTTAGGTTTTAGGGTTTAGGGTTTTAGGTTTAGGGTTTAGGTAATGTTCTTGCATATGTAGGGAATATTCCTCATTTTATTTCTTGGATTTATGGCCTATAGTACACGGTTTTTACCGACTTTTTTGTTTTTCGACATTTATTTATAATTATAGGGTCTAGGGTTTAGGTTTTAGGGTTTAGGGTTTTAGGTTTAGGTTTTAGGTAATGCTCTTGCATATGTAGGGAATATTCCTCATTTTATTTCTTCAATTTATGGCCTATATAGTACACGGGTTTTACCGACTGTTTTGTTTTCTGATATTTTATTTATATTTGTGGGTTTAGGGTTCATGGTTTAGGTTTTACGGTTTAGGGTTTTAGGTTTAGGGTCTAGGTAATGTTCTTGCATATGTAGGGAATATTCCTCATTTTTTTTGTTGGATTTATGGCCTATAGTACACGGTTTTTACCGACTTTTTTGTTTTTCGACATTTTATTTATAATTATAGGGTTTAGGGTTTAGTGTTTAGGGTTTAGGGTTTAGGGTTTTAGGTTTAGGGTTTAGGTAATGTTCTTGCATATGTAGGGAATATTCCTCATTTTATTTCTTCGATTTATGGTCTATAGTACACGGTTTTTACCGATTTTTTTGTTTTTCGACATTTTATTTATAAATATAGGGTTTAGGGTTTAGGGTTTAGGGTTTAGGGTTTTAGGTTGAGGGTTTAGGTAATGTTCTTGCATATGTAGGGAATATTCCTCATTTTATTTCTTCGATTTATGGCCTATAGTACACGGTTTTTACCGACTTTTTTGTTTTTCGACATTTTATTTATAATTATAGGGTTGAAGGTTTAGGTTTTAGGGTTTAGGTTTTAGGGTTTAGGGTTTTAGGTTTAGGGTTTAGGTCATGTTCTTGCATATGTAGGGAATATTCCTCATTTTTTTTGTTGGATTTATGGCCTATAGTACACGGTTTTTACCGACTTTTTTGTTTTTCGACATTTTATTTATAAATATAGGGTTTAGGGTTTAGGGTTTAGGGTTTTAGGTTGAGGGTTTAGGTAATGTTCTTGCATATGTAGGGAATATTCCTCATTTTATTTCTTCGATTTATGGCCTATAGTACACGGTTTTTACCGACTTTTTTGTTTTTCGACATTTTATTTATAATTATAGGGTTGAGGGTTTAGGTTTTAGGGTTTAGGTTTTAGGGTTTAGGGTTTTAGGTTTAGGGTTTAGGTCATGTTCTTGCATATGTAGGGAATATTCCTCATTTTTTTTCTTCGATTTATGGCCTATAGTACACGGGTTTTACCGACTTTTTTGTTTTTCGACATTTTATTTATATTTGTAGGGTTTAGGGTTCATGGTTTAGGTTTTAGGGTTTACGGTCTTAGGTTTAGGGTTTAGGTAATGTTAATGCATATGTAGGGAATATTCCTCATTTTTTTCTTCGATTTATGGCCTATAGTACACGGGTTTTACCGACTTTTTTGTTTTTCGACATTTTATATATATTTGTAGGGTTTAGGGTTCATGGTTTAGGTTTTAGGGTTTAGGGTTTTAGGTTTAGGGTTTAGGTAATGTTCTTGCATATGTAGGGAATATTCCTCATTTTTTTTCTTGGATTTATGGCCTATAGTACACGGTTTTTACCGACTTTTTTGTTTTTCGACATTTATTTATAATTATAGGGTTTAGGGTTTTAGGTTTAGGGTTTACGTAATGTTCTTGCATATGTAGGGAATATTCCTCATTTTATTTCTTCGATTTATGGCCTATATAGTACACGGGTTTTACCGACTGTTTTGTTTTTCGATATTTTATTTATATTTGTAGCGTTTAGGGTTCATGGTTCATGGTTTAGGTTTTAGGGTTTGGGGTTTTAGGCTTAGGGTCTAGGTAATGTTATTGCATATGTAGGGAATATTCCTCATTTTTTTTCTTGGATTTAGGGCCTATAGTACACGGTTTTTACCGACTTTTTTGTTTTTCGATATTTTATTTATATTTGTAGGGTTTAGGGTTCATGGTTTAGGTTTTATGGTTTAGGGTTTTAGGTTTAGCATTTAGGTAATGTTCTTGCATATGTAGGGAATATTCCTCATTTTTTTTGTTGGATTTATGGCCTATAGTACACGGTTTTTACCGACTTTTTTGTTTTTCGACATTTTATTTATAATTATAGGGTTTAGGGTTTAGGGTTTAGGGTTTTAGGTTTAGGGTTTAGGTAATGTTCTTGCATATGTAGGGAATATTCCTCATTTTATTTCTTCGATTTATGGCCTATAGTACACGGATTTTACCGACTTTTTTGTTTTTCGACATTTTATTTATATTTGTGTTGTTTAGGGTTCATGGTTTAGGTTTTCGGGTTTAGGGTTTTAGGTTTAGGGTTTAGGTAATGTTCTTGCATATGTAGGGAATATTCCTCATTTTATTTCTTCGATTTATGGCCTATAGTACACGGTTTTTACCGACTTTTTTGTTTTTCGACATTTTATTTATAATTATAGGGTTGAGGGTTTAGGTTTTAGGGTTTAGGTTTTAGGGTTTAGGGTTTTAGGTTTAGGGTTTAGGTCATGTTCTTGCATATGTAGGGAATATTCCTCATTTTTTTTGTTGGATTTATGGCCTATAGTACACGGTTTTTACCGACTTTTTTGTTTTTCGACATTTTATTTATAAATATAGGGTTTAGGGTTTAGGGTTTAGGGTTTTAGGTTGAGGGTTTAGGTAATGTTCTTGCATATGTAGGGAATATTCCTCATTTTATTTCTTCGATTTATGGCCTATAGTACACGGTTTTTACCGACTTTTTTGTTTTTCGACATTTTATTTATAATTATAGGGTTGAGGGTTTAGGTTTTAGGGTTTAGGTTTTAGGGTTTAGGGTTTTAGGTTTAGGGTTTAGGTCATGTTCTTGCATATGTAGGGAATATTCCTCATTTTTTTTCTTCGATTTATGGCCTATAGTACACGGGTTTTACCGACTTTTTTGTTTTTCGACATTTTATTTATATTTGTAGGGTTTAGGGTTCATGGTTTAGGTTTTAGGGTTTACGGTCTTAGGTTTAGGGTTTAGGTAATGTTAATGCATATGTAGGGAATATTCCTCATTTTTTTCTTCGATTTATGGCCTATAGTACACGGGTTTTACCGACTTTTTTGTTTTTCGACATTTTATATATATTTGTAGGGTTTAGGGTTCATGGTTTAGGTTTTAGGGTTTAGGGTTTTAGGTTTAGGGTTTAGGTAATGTTCTTGCATATGTAGGGAATATTCCTCATTTTTTTTCTTGGATTTATGGCCTATAGTACACGGTTTTTACCGACTTTTTTGTTTTTCGACATTTATTTATAATTATAGGGTTTAGGGTTTTAGGTTTAGGGTTTAGGTAATGTTCTTGCATATGTAGGGAATATTCCTCATTTTATTTCTTCGATTTATGGCCTATATAGTACACGGGTTTTACCGACTGTTTTGTTTTTCGATATTTTATTTATATTTGTAGCGTTTAGGGTTCATGGTTCATGGTTTAGGTTTTAGGGTTTGGGGTTTTAGGCTTAGGGTCTAGGTAATGTTATTGCATATGTAGGGAATATTCCTCATTTTTTTTCTTGGATTTAGGGCCTATAGTACACGGTTTTTACCGACTTTTTTGTTTTTCGATATTTTATTTATATTTGTAGGGTTTAGGGTTCATGGTTTAGGTTTTATGGTTTAGGGTTTTAGGTTTAGCATTTAGGTAATGTTCTTGCATATGTAGGGAATATTCCTCATTTTTTTTGTTGGATTTATGGCCTATAGTACACGGTTTTTACCGACTTTTTTGTTTTTCGACATTTTATTTATAATTATAGGGTTTAGGGTTTAGGGTTTAGGGTTTTAGGTTTAGGGTTTAGGTAATGTTCTTGCATATGTAGGGAATATTCCTCATTTTATTTCTTCGATTTATGGCCTATAGTACACGGATTTTACCGACTTTTTTGTTTTTCGACATTTTATTTATATTTGTGTTGTTTAGGGTTCATGGTTTAGGTTTTCGGGTTTAGGGTTTTAGGTTTAGGGTTTAGGTAATGTTCTTGCATATGTAGGGAATATTCCTCATTTTATTTCTTCGATTTATGGCCTATAGTACACGGTTTTTACCGACTTTTTTGTTTTTCGACATTTTATTTATAATTATAGGGTTGAGGGTTTAGGTTTTAGGGTTTAGGTTTTAGGGTTTAGGGTTTTAGGTTTAGGGTTTAGGTCATGTTCTTGCATATGTAGGGAATATTCCTCATTTTTTTTGTTGGATTTATGGCCTATAGTACACGGTTTTTACCGACTTTTTTGTTTTTCGACATTTTATTTATAAATATAGGGTTTAGGGTTTAGGGTTTAGGGTTTTAGGTTGAGGGTTTAGGTAATGTTCTTGCATATGTAGGGAATATTCCTCATTTTATTTCTTCGATTTATGGCCTATAGTACACGGTTTTTACCGACTTTTTTGTTTTTCGACATTTTATTTATAATTATAGGGTTGAGGGTTTAGGTTTTAGGGTTTAGGTTTTAGGGTTTAGGGTTTTAGGTTTAGGGTTTAGGTCATGTTCTTGCATATGTAGGGAATATTCCTCATTTTTTTTCTTCGATTTATGGCCTATAGTACACGGGTTTTACCGACTTTTTTGTTTTTCGACATTTTATTTATATTTGTAGGGTTTAGGGTTCATGGTTTAGGTTTTAGGGTTTACGGTCTTAGGTTTAGGGTTTAGGTAATGTTAATTCATATGTAGGGAATATTCCTCATTTTTTTCTTCGATTTATGGCCTATAGTACACGGGTTTTACCGACTTTTTTGTTTTTCGACATTTTATATATATTTGTAGGGTTTAGGGTTCATGGTTTAGGTTTTAGGGTTTAGGGTTTTAGGTTTAGGGTTTAGGTAATGTTCTTGCATATGTAGGGAATATTCCTCATTTTTTTTCTTGGATTTATGGCCTATAGTACACGGTTTTTACCGACTTTTTTGTTTTTCGACATTTATTTATAATTATAGGGTTTAGGGTTTTAGGTTTAGGGTTTAGGTAATGTTCTTGCATATGTAGGGAATATTCCTCATTTTATTTCTTCGATTTATGGCCTATATAGTACACGGGTTTTACCGACTGTTTTGTTTTTCGATATTTTATTTATATTTGTAGCGTTTAGGGTTCATGGTTCATGGTTTAGGTTTTAGGGTTTGGGGTTTTAGGCTTAGGGTCTAGGTAATGTTATTGCATATGTAGGGAATATTCCTCATTTTTTTTCTTGGATTTAGGGCCTATAGTACACGGTTTTTACCGACTTTTTTGTTTTTCGATATTTTATTTATATTTGTAGGGTTTAGGGTTCATGGTTTAGGTTTTATGGTTTAGGGTTTTAGGTTTAGCGTTTAGGTAATGTTCTTGCATATGTAGGGAATATTCCCCATTTTTTTTGTTGGATTTATGGCCTATAGTACACGGTTTTTACCGACTTTTTTGTTTTTCGACATTTTATTTATAATTATTGGGTTTAGGGTTTAGTGTTTAGGGTTTAGGGTTTAGGGTTTAGGGTTTTAGGTTTAGGGTTTAGGTAATGTTCTTGCATATGTAGGGAATATTCCTCATTTTATTTCTTCGATTTATGGCCTATATAGTAAACGGGTTTTACCGACTGTTTTGTTTTTCGATATTTTATTTATATTTATAGGGTTTAGGGTTCATGGTTCATGGTTTAGGTTTTAGGGTTTAGGGTTTTAGGTTTAGGGTCTAGGTAATGTTATTGCATATGTAGGGAATATTCCTCATTTTTTTTCTTGGATTTAGGGCCTATAGTACACGGTTTTTACTGACTTTTTTGTTTTTCGACATTTTATTTATATTTGTAGGGTTTAGGGTTCATGGTTTAGGTTTTATGGTTTAGGGTTTTAGGTTTAGCGTTTAGGTAATGTTCTTGCATATGTAGGGAATATTCCTCATTTTTTTTGTTGGATTTATGGCCTATAGTACACGGTTTTTACCGACTTTTTTGTTTTTCGACATTTTATTTATAATTATAGGGTTTAGGGTTTAGTGTTTAGGGTTTAGGGTTTAGGGTTTTAGGTTTAGGGTTTAGGTAATGTTCTTGCATATGTAGGGAATATTCCTCATTTTATTTCTTCGATTTATGGTCTATAGTACACGGTTTTTACCGATTTTTTTGTTTTTCGACATTTTATTTATAATTATAGGGTTTAGGGTTTAGGTTTTAGGGTTTAGGGTTTTAGGTTTAGGGTTTAGGTAATGTTCTTGCATATGTAGGGAATATTCCTCATTTTATTTCTTCGATTTATGGCCTATAGTACACGGTTTTTACCGACTTTTTTGTTTTTCGACATTTTATTTATAATTATAGGGTTGAGGGTTTAGGGTTTAGGGTTTAGGGTTTAGGGCTTTAGGTTTAGGGTTTAGGTAATGTTCTTGCATATGTAGGGAATATTCCTCATTTTTTTTCTTCGATTTATGGCCTATAGTACACGGGTTTTACCGACTTTTTTGTTTTTCGACATTTTATTTATATTTGTAGGGTTTAGGGTTCATGGTTTAGGTTTTAGGGTTTACGGTCTTAGGTTTAGGGTTTAGGTAATGTTAATGCATATGTAGGGAATATTCCTCATTTTTTTCTTCGATTTATGGCCTATAGTACACGGGTTTTACCGACTTTTTTGTTTTTCGACATTTTATATATATTTGTAGGGTTTAGGGTTCATGGTTTAGGGTTTAGGGTTTTAGGTTTAGGGTTTAGGTAATGTTCTTGCATATGTAGGGAATATTCCTCATTTTTTTTCTTGGATTTATGGCCTATAGTACACGGTTTTTACCGACTTTTTTGTTTTTTGACATTTATTTATAATTATAGGGTTTAGGGTTTAGGGTTTGAGGTTTAGGGTTTAGGTAATGTTCTTGCATATGTAGGGAATATTCCTCATTTTATTTCTTCGATTTATGGCCTATATAGTACACGGGTTTTACCGACTGTTTTGTTTTTCGATATTTTATTTATATTTGTAGGGGTTAGGGTTCATGGTTCATGGTTTAGGTTTTAGGGTTTAGGGTTTTAGGCTTAGGGTCTAGGTAATGTTATTGCATATGTAGGGAATATTCCTCATTTTTTTTCTTGGATTTAGGGCCTATAGTACACGGTTTTTACCGACTTTTTTGTTTTTCGACATTTTATTTATATTTGTAGGGTTTAGGGTTCATGGTTTAGGTTTTATGGTTTAGGGTTTTAGGTTTAGCGTTTAGGTAATGTTCTTGCATATGTAGGGAATATTCCCCATTTTTTTTGTTGGATTTATGGCCTATAGTACACGGTTTTTACCGACTTTTTTGTTTTTCGACATTTTATTTATAATTATAGGGTTTAGGGTTTAGTGTTTAGGGTTTAGGGTTTAGGGTTTAGGGTTTTAGGTTTAGGGTTTAGGTAATGTTCTTGCATATGTAGGGAATATTCCTCATTTTATTTCTTCGATTTATGGCCTATATAGTAAACGGGTTTTACCGACTGTTTTGTTTTTCGATATTTTATTTATATTTGTAGGGTTTAGGGTTCATGGTTCATGGTTTAGGTTTTAGGGTTTAGGGTTTTAGGTTTAGGGTCTAGGTAATGTTATTGCATATGTAGGGAATATTCCTCATTTTTTTTCTTGGATTTAGGGCCTATAGTACACGGTTTTTACTGACTTTTTTGTTTTTCGACATTTTATTTATATTTGTAGGGTTTAGGGTTCATGGTTTAGGTTTTATGGTTTAGGGTTTTAGGTTTAGCGTTTAGGTAATGTTCTTGCATATGTAGGGAATATTCCTCATTTTTTTTGTTGGATTTATGGCCTATAGTACACGGTTTTTACAGACTTTTTTGTTTTTCGACATTTTATTTATAATTATAGGGTTTAGGGTTTAGGGTTTAGGGTTTTAGGTTTAGGGTTTAGGTAATGTTCTTGCATATATAGGGAATATTCCTCATTTTATTTCTTCGATTTATGGTCTATAGTACACGGTTTTTACCGATTTTTTTGTTTTTCGACATTTTATTTATAATTATAGGGTTTAGGGTTTAGGGTTTAGGGTTTAGGGTTTAGGTTTTAGGGTTTAGGGTTTTAGGTTTAGGGTTTAAGTAATGTTCTTGCATATGTAAGGAATATTCCTCATTTTATTTCTTCGATTTATGGCCTATAGTACACAGTTTTTACCGACTTTTTTGTTTTTCGACATTTTATTTATATTTGTAGGGTTTAGGGTTCATGGTTTAGGTTTTATGATTTGGGGTTTTAGGTTTAGGGTTTAGGTAATGTTCTTGCATATGTAGGGAATATTCCTCATTTTTTTTCTTGGATTTATGGCCTATCGTACACGGTTTTTACCGACTTTTTTGTTTTTCGAAATTTATTTATAATTATAGGGTTTAGGGTTTAGGGTTTAGGGTTTAGGTTTTAGGGTTTAGGGTTTTAGGTTTAGGGTTTAGGTAATGTTCTTGCATATGTAGGGAATATTCCTCATTTTATTTCTTCGATTTATTGCCTATAGTACACGGGTTTTACCGACTTTTTTGTTTTTCGACATTTTATTTATATTTGTGGGGTTTAGGGTTCATGGTTTAGGTTTTCGGGTTTAGGGTTTTAGGTTTAGGGTTTCGGTAATTTTCTTGCATATGTAGGGAATATTCCTCATTTTTTTTCTTGGATTTATGGCCTATAGTACACGGTTTTTACCGACTTTTTTGTTTTTCGACATTTATTTATAATTATAGGGTCTAGGGTTTAGGTTTTAGGGTTTAGGGTTTTAGGTTTAGGTTTTAGGTAATGCTCTTGCATATGTAGGGAATATTCCTCATTTTATTTCTTCAATTTATGGCCTATATAGTACACGGGTTTTACCGACTGTTTTGTTTTCTGATATTTTATTTATATTTGTGGGTTTAGGGTTCATGGTTTAGGTTTTACGGTTTAGGGTTTTAGGTTTAGGGTCTAGGTAATGTTCTTGCATATGTAGGGAATATTCCTCATTTTTTTTGTTGGATTTATGGCCTATAGTACACGGTTTTTACCGACTTTTTTGTTTTTCGACATTTTATTTATAATTATAGGGTTTAGGGTTTAGTGTTTAGGGTTTAGGGTTTAGGGTTTTAGGTTTAGGGTTTAGGTAATGTTCTTGCATATGTAGGGAATATTCCTCATTTTATTTCTTCGATTTATGGTCTATAGTACACGGTTTTTACCGATTTTTTTGTTTTTCGACATTTTATTTATAAATATAGGGTTTAGGGTTTAGGGTTTAGGGTTTTAGGTTGAGGGTTTAGGTAATGTTCTTGCATATGTAGGGAATATTCCTCATTTTATTTCTTCGATTTATGGCCTATAGTACACGGTTTTTACCGACTTTTTTGTTTTTCGACATTTTATTTATAATTATAGGGTTGAGGGTTTAGGGTTGAGGGTTTAGGTTTTAGGGTTTAGGTTTTAGGGTTTAGGGTTTTAGGTTTAGGGTTTAGGTCATGTTCTTGCATATGTAGGGAATATTCCTCATTTTTTTTGTTGGATTTATGGCCTATAGTACACGGTTTTTACCGACTTTTTTGTTTTTCGACATTTTATTTATAAATATAGGGTTTAGGGTTTAGGGTTTAGGGTTTTAGGTTGAGGGTTTAGGTAATGTTCTTGCATATGTAGGGAATATTCCTCATTTTATTTCTTCGATTTATGGCCTATAGTACACGGTTTTTACCGATTTTTTTGTTTTTCGACATTTTATTTATAATTATAGGGTTTAGGGTTTAGGTTTTAGGGTTTAGGGTTTTAGGTTTAGGGTTTAGGTAATGTTCTTGCATATGTAGGGAATATTCCTCATTTTATTTCTTCGATTTATGGCCTATAGTACACGGTTTTTACCGACTTTTTTGTTTTTCGACATTTTATTTATAATTATAGGGTTGAGGGTTTAGGGTTTAGGGTTTAGGGCTTTAGGTTTAGGGTTTAGGTAATGTTCTTGCATATGTAGGGAATATTCCTCATTTTTTTTCTTCGATTTATGGCCTATAGTACACGGGTTTTACCGACTTTTTTGTTTTTCGACATTTTATTTATATTTGTAGGGTTTAGGGTTCATGGTTTAGGTTTTAGGGTTTACGGTCTTAGGTTTAGGGTTTAGGTAATGTTAATGCATATGTAGGGAATATTCCTCATTTTTTTCTTCGATTTATGGCCTATAGTACACGGGTTTTACCGACTTTTTTGTTTTTCGACATTTTATATATATTTGTAGGGTTTAGGGTTCATGGTTTAGGGTTTAGGGTTTTAGGTTTAGGGTTTAGGTAATGTTCTTGCATATGTAGGGAATATTCCTCATTTTTTTTCTTGGATTTATGGCCTATAGTACACGGTTTTTACCGACTTTTTTGTTTTTTGACATTTATTTATAATTATAGGGTTTAGGGTTTAGGGTTTGAGGTTTAGGGTTTAGGTAATGTTCTTGCATATGTAGGGAATATTCCTCATTTTATTTCTTCGATTTATGGCCTATATAGTACACGGGTTTTACCGACTGTTTTGTTTTTCGATATTTTATTTATATTTGTAGGGTTTAGGGTTCATGGTTCATGGTTTAGGTTTTAGGGTTTAGGGTTTTAGGCTTAGGGTCTAGGTAATGTTATTGCATATGTAGGGAATATTCCTCATTTTTTTTCTTGGATTTAGGGCCTATAGTACACGGTTTTTACCGACTTTTTTGTTTTTCGACATTTTATTTATATTTGTAGGGTTTAGGGTTCATGGTTTAGGTTTTATGGTTTAGGGTTTTAGGTTTAGCGTTTAGGTAATGTTCTTGCATATGTAGGGAATATTCCCCATTTTTTTTGTTGGATTTATGGCCTATAGTACACGGTTTTTACCGACTTTTTTGTTTTTCGACATTTTATTTATAATTATAGGGTTTAGGGTTTAGTGTTTAGGGTTTAGGGTTTAGGGTTTAGGGTTTTAGGTTTAGGGTTTAGGTAATGTTCTTGCATATGTAGGGAATATTCCTCATTTTATTTCTTCGATTTATGGCCTATATAGTAAACGGGTTTTACCGACTGTTTTGTTTTTCGATATTTTATTTATATTTGTAGGGTTTAGGGTTCATGGTTCATGGTTTAGGTTTTAGGGTTTAGGGTTTTAGGTTTAGGGTCTAGGTAATGTTATTGCATATGTAGGGAATATTCCTCATTTTTTTTCTTGGATTTAGGGCCTATAGTACACGGTTTTTACTGACTTTTTTGTTTTTCGACATTTTATTTATATTTGTAGGGTTTAGGGTTCATGGTTTAGGTTTTATGGTTTAGGGTTTTAGGTTTAGCGTTTAGGTAATGTTCTTGCATATGTAGGGAATATTCCTCATTTTTTTTGTTGGATTTATGGCCTATAGTACACGGTTTTTACAGACTTTTTTGTTTTTCGACATTTTATTTATAATTATAGGGTTTAGGGTTTAGGGTTTAGGGTTTTAGGTTTAGGGTTTAGGTAATGTTCTTGCATATATAGGGAATATTCCTCATTTTATTTCTTCGATTTATGGTCTATAGTACACGGTTTTTACCGATTTTTTTGTTTTTCGACATTTTATTTATAATTATAGGGTTTAGGGTTTAGGGTTTAGGTTTTAGGGTTTAGGGTTTTAGGTTTAGGGTTTAAGTAATGTTCTTGCATATGTAAGGAATATTCCTCATTTTATTTCTTCGATTTATGGCCTATAGTACACAGTTTTTACCGACTTTTTTGTTTTTCGACATTTTATTTATATTTGTAGGGTTTAGGGTTCATGGTTTAGGTTTTATGATTTGGGGTTTTAGGTTTAGGGTTTAGGTAATGTTCTTGCATATGTAGGGAATATTCCTCATTTTTTTTCTTGGATTTATGGCCTATCGTACACGGTTTTTACCGACTTTTTTGTTTTTCGAAATTTATTTATAATTATAGGGTTTAGGGTTTAGGGTTTAGGGTTTAGGTTTTAGGGTTTAGGGTTTTAGGTTTAGGGTTTAGGTAATGTTCTTGCATATGTAGGGAATATTCCTCATTTTATTTCTTCGATTTATTGCCTATAGTACACGGGTTTTACCGACTTTTTTGTTTTTCAACATTTTATTTATATTTGTGGGGTTTAGGGTTCATGGTTTAGGTTTTCGGGTTTAGGGTTTTAGGTTTAGGGTTTCGGTAATTTTCTTGCATATGTAGGGAATATTCCTCATTTTTTTTCTTGGATTTATGGCCTATAGTACACGGTTTTTACCGACTTTTTTGTTTTTCGACATTTATTTATAATTATAGGGTCTAGGGTTTAGGTTTTAGGGTTTAGGGTTTTAGGTTTAGGTTTTAGGTAATGCTCTTGCATATGTAGGGAATATTCCTCATTTTATTTCTTCAATTTATGGCCTATATAGTACACGGGTTTTACCGACTGTTTTGTTTTCTGATATTTTATTTATATTTGTGGGTTTAGGGTTCATGGTTTAGGTTTTACGGTTTAGGGTTTTAGGTTTAGGGTCTAGGTAATGTTCTTGCATATGTAGGGAATATTCCTCATTTTTTTTGTTGGATTTATGGCCTATAGTACACGGTTTTTACCGACTTTTTTGTTTTTCGACATTTTATTTATAATTATAGGGTTTAGGGTTTAGTGTTTAGGGTTTAGGGTTTAGGGTTTTAGGTTTAGGGTTTAGGTAATGTTCTTGCATATGTAGGGAATATTCCTCATTTTATTTCTTCGATTTATGGTCTATAGTACACGGTTTTTACCGATTTTTTTGTTTTTCGACATTTTATTTATAAATATAGGGTTTAGGGTTTAGGGTTTAGGGTTTTAGGTTGAGGGTTTAGGTAATGTTCTTGCATATGTAGGGAATATTCCTCATTTTATTTCTTCGATTTATGGCCTATAGTACACGGTTTTTACCGACTTTTTTGTTTTTCGACATTTTATTTATAATTATAGGGTTGAGGGTTTAGGGTTGAGGGTTTAGGTTTTAGGGTTTAGGTTTTAGGGTTTAGGGTTTTAGGTTTAGGGTTTAGGTCATGTTCTTGCATATGTAGGGAATATTCCTCATTTTTTTTGTTGGATTTATGGCCTATAGTACACGGTTTTTACCGACTTTTTTGTTTTTCGACATTTTATTTATAAATATAGGGTTTAGGGTTTAGGGTTTAGGGTTTTAGGTTGAGGGTTTAGGTAATGTTCTTGCATATGTAGGGAATATTCCTCATTTTATTTCTTCGATTTATGGCCTATAGTACACGGTTTTTACCGACTTTTTTGTTTTTCGACATTTTATTTATAATTATAGGGTTGAGGGTTTAGGTTTTAGGGTTTAGGTTTTAGGGTTTAGGGTTTTAGGTTTAGGGTTTAGGTCATGTTCTTGCATATGTAGGGAATATTCCTCATTTTTTTTCTTCGATTTATGGCCTATAGTACACGGGTTTTACCGACTTTTTTGTTTTTCGACATTTTATTTATATTTGTAGGGTTTAGGGTTCATGGTTTAGGTTTTAGGGTTTACGGTCTTAGGTTTAGGGTTTAGGTAATGTTAATGCATATGTAGGGAATATTCCTCATTTTTTTCTTCGATTTATGGCCTATAGTACACGGGTTTTACCGACTTTTTTGTTTTTCGACATTTTATATATATTTGTAGGGTTTAGGGTTCATGGTTTAGGTTTTAGGGTTTAGGGTTTTAGGTTTAGGGTTTAGGTAATGTTCTTGCATATGTAGGGAATATTCCTCATTTTTTTTCTTGGATTTATGGCCTATAGTACACGGTTTTTACCGACTTTTTTGTTTTTCGACATTTATTTATAATTATAGGGTTTAGGGTTTTAGGTTTAGGGTTTAGGTAATGTTCTTGCATATGTAGGGAATATTCCTCATTTTATTTCTTCGATTTATGGCCTATATAGTACACGGGTTTTACCGACTGTTTTGTTTTTCGATATTTTATTTATATTTGTAGCGTTTAGGGTTCATGGTTCATGGTTTAGGTTTTAGGGTTTAGGGTTTTAGGCTTAGGGTCTAGGTAATGTTATTGCATATGTAGGGAATATTCCTCATTTTTTTTCTTGGATTTAGGGCCTATAGTACACGGTTTTTACCGACTTTTTTGTTTTTCGATATTTTATTTATATTTGTAGGGTTTAGGGTTCATGGTTTAGGTTTTATGGTTTAGGGTTTTAGGTTTAGCGTTTAGGTAATGTTCTTGCATATGTAGGGAATATTCCCCATTTTTTTTGTTGGATTTATGGCCTATAGTACACGGTTTTTACCGACTTTTTTGTTTTTCGAAATTTATTTATAATTATAGGGTTTAGGGTTTAGGGTTTAGGTTTTAGGGTTTAGGGTTTTAGGTTTAGGGTTTAGGTAATGTTCTTGCATATGTAGGGAATATTCCTCATTTTATTTCTTCGATTTATGGCCTATAGTACACGGGTTTTACCGACTTTTTTGTTTTTCGACATTTTATTTATATTTGTGGGGTTTAGGGTTCATGGTTTAGGTTTTCGGGTTTAGGGTTTTAGGTTTAGGGTTTAGGTAATGTTCTTGCATATGTAGGGAATATTCCTCATTTTTTTTCTTGGATTTATGGCCTATAGTACACGGTTTTTACCGACTTTTTTGTTTTTCGACATTTATTTATAATTATAGGGTTTAGGGTTTAGGTTTTAGGGTTTAGGGTTTTAGGTTTAGGTTTTAGGTAATGTTCTTGCATATGTAGGGAATATTCCTCATTTTATTTCTTCAATTTATGGCCTATATAGTACACGAGTTTTACCGACTGCTTTGTTTTCTGATATTTTATTTATATTTGTAGGGTTTACGGGTTCATGGTTTAGGTTTTAGGGTTTAGGGTTTTAGGTTTAGGGTCTAGGTAATGTTCTTGCATATGTAGGGAATATTCCTCATTTTTTTTCTTGGATTTATGGCCTATAGTACACGGTTTTTACCGACTTTTTTGTTTTTCGACATTTATTTATAATTATAGGGTTGAGGGTTTAGGGTTTAGGGTTTAGGGTTTACGGTCTTAGGTTTAGGGTTTAGGTAATGTTAATGCATATGTAGGGAATATTCCTCATTTTTTTCTTCGATTTATGGCCTATAGTACACGGGTTTTACCGACTTTTTTGTTTTTCGACATTTTATATATATTTGTAGGGTTTAGGGTTCATGGTTTAGGGTTTAGGGTTTTAGGTTTAGGGTTTAGGTAATGTTCTTGCATATGTAGGGAATATTCCTCATTTTTTTTCTTGGATTTATGGCCTATAGTACACGGTTTTTACCGACTTTTTTGTTTTTCGACATTTATTTATAATTATAGGGTTTAGGGTTTAGGGTTTGAGGTTTAGGGTTTAGGTAATGTTCTTGCATATGTAGGGAATATTCCTCATTTTATTTCTTCGATTTATGGCCTATATAGTACACGGGTTTTACCGACTGTTTTGTTTTTCGATATTTTATTTATATTTGTAGGGTTTAGGGTTCATGGTTCATGGTTTAGGTTTTAGGGTTTAGGGTTTTAGGCTTAGGGTCTAGGTAATGTTATTGCATATGTAGGGAATATTCCTCATTTTTTTTCTTGGATTTAGGGCCTATAGTACACGGTTTTTACCGACTTTTTTGTTTTTCGACATTTTATTTATATTTGTAGGGTTTAGGGTTCATGGTTTAGGTTTTATGGTTTAGGGTTTTAGGTTTAGCGTTTAGGTAATGTTCTTGCATATGTAGGGAATATTCCCCATTTTTTTTGTTGGATTTATGGCCTATAGTACACGGTTTTTACCGACTTTTTTGTTTTTCGACATTTTATTTATAATTATAGGGTTTAGGGTTTAGTGTTTAGGGTTTAGGGTTTAGGGTTTAGGGTTTTAGGTTTAGGGTTTAGGTAATGTTCTTGCATATGTAGGGAATATTCCTCATTTTATTTCTTCGATTTATGGCCTATATAGTAAACGGGTTTTACCGACTGTTTTGTTTTTCGATATTTTATTTATATTTGTAGGGTTTAGGGTTCATGGTTCATGGTTTAGGTTTTAGGGTTTAGGGTTTTAGGTTTAGGGTCTAGGTAATGTTATTGCATATGTAGGGAATATTCCTCATTTTTTTTCTTGGATTTAGGGCCTATAGTACACGGTTTTTACTGACTTTTTTGTTTTTCGACATTTTATTTATATTTGTAGGGTTTAGGGTTCATGGTTTAGGTTTTATGGTTTAGGGTTTTAGGTTTAGCGTTTAGGTAATGTTCTTGCATATGTAGGGAATATTCCTCATTTTTTTTGTTGGATTTATGGCCTATAGTACACGGTTTTTACAGACTTTTTTGTTTTTCGACATTTTATTTATAATTATAGGGTTTAGGGTTTAGGGTTTAGGGTTTTAGGTTTAGGGTTTAGGTAATGTTCTTGCATATATAGGGAATATTCCTCATTTTATTTCTTCGATTTATGGTCTATAGTACACGGTTTTTACCGATTTTTTTGTTTTTCGACATTTTATTTATAATTATAGGGTTTAGGGTTTAGGGTTTAGGTTTTAGGGTTTAGGGTTTTAGGTTTAGGGTTTAAGTAATGTTCTTGCATATGTAAGGAATATTCCTCATTTTATTTCTTCGATTTATGGCCTATAGTACACAGTTTTTACCGACTTTTTTGTTTTTCGACATTTTATTTATATTTGTAGGGTTTAGGGTTCATGGTTTAGGTTTTATGATTTGGGGTTTTAGGTTTAGGGTTTAGGTAATGTTCTTGCATATGTAGGGAATATTCCTCATTTTTTTTCTTGGATTTATGGCCTATCGTACACGGTTTTTACCGACTTTTTTGTTTTTCGAAATTTATTTATAATTATAGGGTTTAGGGTTTAGGGTTTAGGGTTTAGGTTTTAGGGTTTAGGGTTTTAGGTTTAGGGTTTAGGTAATGTTCTTGCTTATGTAGGGAATATTCCTCATTTTATTTCTTCGATTTATTGCCTATAGTACACGGGTTTTACCGACTTTTTTGTTTTTCGACATTTTATTTATATTTTTGGGGTTTAGGGTTCATGGTTTAGGTTTTCGGGTTTAGGGTTTTAGGTTTAGGGTTTCGGTAATTTTCTTGCATATGTAGGGAATATTCCTCATTTTTTTTCTTGGATTTATGGCCTATAGTACACGGTTTTTACCGACTTTTTTGTTTTTCGACATTTATTTATAATTATAGGGTCTAGGGTTTAGGTTTTAGGGTTTAGGGTTTTAGGTTTAGGTTTTAGGTAATGCTCTTGCATATGTAGGGAATATTCCTCATTTTATTTCTTCAATTTATGGCCTATATAGTACACGGGTTTTACCGACTGTTTTGTTTTCTGATATTTTATTTATATTTGTGGGTTTAGGGTTCATGGTTTAGGTTTTACGGTTTAGGGTTTTAGGTTTAGGGTCTAGGTAATGTTCTTGCATATGTAGGGAATATTCCTCATTTTTTTTGTTGGATTTATGGCCTATAGTACACGGTTTTTACCGACTTTTTTGTTTTTCGACATTTTATTTATAATTATAGGGTTTAGGGTTTAGTGTTTAGGGTTTAGGGTTTAGGGTTTTAGGTTTAGGGTTTAGGTAATGTTCTTGCATATGTAGGGAATATTCCTCATTTTATTTCTTCGATTTATGGTCTATAGTACACGGTTTTTACCGATTTTTTTGTTTTTCGACATTTTATTTATAAATATAGGGTTTAGGGTTTAGGGTTTAGGGTTTTAGGTTGAGGGTTTAGGTAATGTTCTTGCATATGTAGGGAATATTCCTCATTTTATTTCTTCGATTTATGGCCTATAGTACACGGTTTTTACCGACTTTTTTGTTTTTCGACATTTTATTTATAATTATAGGGTTGAGGGTTTAGGTTTTAGGGTTTAGGTTTTAGGGTTTAGGGTTTTAGGTTTAGGGTTTAGGTCATGTTCTTGCATATGTAGGGAATATTCCTCATTTTTTTTGTTGGATTTATGGCCTATAGTACACGGTTTTTACCGACTTTTTTGTTTTTCGAAATTTATTTATAATTATAGGGTTTAGGGTTTAGGGTTTAGGTTTTAGGGTTTAGGGTTTTAGGTTTAGGGTTTAGGTAATGTTCTTGCATATGTAGGGAATATTCCTCATTTTATTTCTTCGATTTATGGCCTATAGTACACGGGTTTTACCGACTTTTTTGTTTTTCGACATTTTATTTATATTTGTGGGGTTTAGGGTTCATGGTTTAGGTTTTCGGGTTTAGGGTTTTAGGTTTAGGGTTTAGGTAATGTTCTTGCATATGTAGGGAATATTCCTCATTTTTTTTCTTGGATTTATGGCCTATAGTAAACGGTTTTTACCGACTTTTTTGTTTTTCGACATTTATTTATAATTATAGGGTTTAGGGTTTAGGTTTTAGGGTTTAGGGTTTTAGGTTTAGGTTTTAGGTAATGTTCTTGCATATGTAGGGAATATTCCTCATTTTATTTCTTCAATTTATGGCCTATATAGTACACGAGTTTTACCGACTGCTTTGTTTTCTGATATTTTATTTATATTTGTAGGGTTTACGGGTTCATGGTTTAGGTTTTAGGGTTTAGGGTTTTAGGTTTAGGGTCTAGGTAATGTTCTTGCATATGTAGGGAATATTCCTCATTTTTTTTCTTGGATTTAGGGCCTATAGTACACGGTTTTTACCGACTTTTTTGTTTTTCGATATTTTAATTATATTTGTAGGGTTTAGGGTTCATGGTTTAGGTTTTATGGTTTAGGGTTTTAGGTTTAGCATTTAGGTAATGTTCTTGCATATGTAGGGAATATTCCTCATTTTTTTTGTTGGATTTATGGCCTATAGTACACGGTTTTTACCGACTTTTTTGTTTTTCAACATTTTATTTATAATTATAGGTTTTAGGGTTTAGGGTTTAGGGTTTAGGGTTTAGGGTTTAGGGTTTTAGGTTTAGGGTTTAGGTAATGTTCTTGCATATGTAGGGAATATTCCTCATTTTATTTCTTCGATTTATGGCCTATAGTACACGGTTTTTACCGACTTTTTTGTTTTTCGACATTTTATTTATAATTATAGGGTTGAGGGTTGAGGGTTTAGGTTTTAGGGTTTAGGGTTTTAGGTTTAGGGTTTAGGTCATGTTCTTGCATATGTAGGGAATATTCCTCATTTTTTTTCTTCGATTTATGGCCTATAGTACACGGGTTTTACCGACTTTTTTGTTTTTCGACATTTTATTTATATTTGTAGGGTTTAGGGTTCATGGTTTAGGTTTTAGGGTTTACGGTATTAGTTTTAGGGTTTAGGTAATGTTAATGCATATGTAGGGAATATTCCTCATTTTTTTCTTCGATTTATGGCCTATAGTACACGGGTTTTACCGACTTTTTTGTTTTTCGACATTTTATATATATTTGTAGGGTTTAGGGTTCATGGTTTAGGTTTTAGGGTTTAGGGTTTAGGTTTAGGGTTTAGGTAATGTTCTTGCATATGTAGGGAATATTCCTCATTTTTTTTCTTGGATTTATGGCCTATAGTACACGGTTTTTACCGACTTTTTTGTTTTTCGACATTTATTTATAATTATAGGGTTTAGGGTTTAGGGTTTTAGGTTTAGGGTTTAGGTAATGTTCTTGCATATGTAGGGAATATTCCTCATTTTATTTCTTCGATTTATGGCCTATATAGTACACGGGTTTTACCGACTGTTTTGTTTTTCGATATTTTATTTATATTTGTAGGGTTTAGGGTTCATGGTTCATGGTTTAGGTTTTTGGGTTTAGGGTTTTAGGCTTAGGGTCTAGGTAATGTTATTGCATATGTAGGGAATATTCCTCATTTTTTTTCTTGGATTTAGGGCCTATAGTACACGGTTTTTACCGACTTTTTTGTTTTTCGACATTTTATTTATATTTGTAGGGTTTAGGGTTCATGGTTTAGGTTTTATGGTTTAGGGTTTTAGGTTTAGCGTTTAGGTAATGTTCTTGCATATGTAGGGAATATTCCTCATTTTTTTTGTTGGATTTATGGCCTATAGTACACGGTTTTTACCGACTTTTTTGTTTTTCGACATTTAATTATAATTATAGGGTTTAGGGTTTAGTGTTTAGGGTTTAGGGTTTAGGGTTTTAGGTTTAGGGTTTAGGTAATGTTCTTGCATATGTAGGGAATATTCCTCATTTTATTTCTTCGATTTATGGTCTATAGTACACGGTTTTTACCGATTTTTTTGTTTTTCGACATTTTATTTATAATTATAGGGTTTAGGGTTTAGGTTTTAGGGTTTAGGGTTTTAGGTTTAGGGTTTAGGTAATGTTCTTGCATATGTAGGGAATATTCCTCATTTTATTTCTTCGATTTATGGCCTATAGTACACGGTTTTTACCGACTTTTTTGTTTTTCGAAATTTATTTATAATTATAGGGTTTAGGGTTTAGGGTTTAGGTTTTAGGGTTTATGGTTTTAGGTTTAGGGTTTAGGTAATGTTCTTGCATATGTAGGGAATATTTCTCATTTTATTTCTTCGATTTATGGCCTATATAGTACACGGGTTTTACCGACTTTTTTTTTTTCGATATTTTATTTATATTTGTAGGGTTTAGGGTTCATGGTTTAGGTTTTAGGGTTTAGGGTTTTAGGTTTAGGGTTTAGGTAATGTTCTTGCATATGTAGGGAATATTCCTCATTTTTTTTCTTGGATTTATGGCCTATAATACACGGTTTTTATCGACTTTTTTGTTTTTCGACATTTTATTAATATTTGTATGGTTTAGGGTTCATGGTTTAGGTTTTAGGGTTTAGGGTTTTAGTTTTAGGGTTTAGGTAATGTTCTTGCATATGTAGGGAATATTCCTCATTTTTTTTCTTCGATTTATGGCCTATAGTACACGGGTTTTACCGACTTTTTTGTTTTTCGACATTTTATTTATATTTGTAGGGTTTAGGGTTCATGGTTTAGGTTTTAGGGTTTACGGTTTTAGGTTTAGGGTTTAGGTAATGTTCATGCATATGTAGGGAATATTCCTCATTTTTTTCTTCGATTTATGGCCTATAGTACACGGGTTTTACCGACTTTTTTGTTTTTCGACATTTTATATATATTTGTAGTGTTTAGGGTTCATGGTTTAGGTTTTAGGGTTTAGGGTTTTAGGTTTAGGATTTAGGTAATGTTCTTGCATATGTATGGAATATTCCTCATTTTTTTTCTTGGATTTATGGCCTATAGTACACGGTTTTTACCGACTTTTTTGTTTTTCGACATTTATTTATAATTATAGGGTTTAGGGTTTAGGGTTTTAGGTTTAGGGTTTAGGTAATGTTCTTGCATATGTAGGGAATATTCCTCATTTTATTTCTTCGATTTATGGCCTATATAGTACACGGGTTTTACCGACTGTTTTGTTTTTCGATATTTTATTTATATTTGTAGGGTTTAGGGTTCATGGTTCATGGTTTAGGTTTTAGGGTTTAGGGTTTTAGGTTTAGGGTCTAGGTAATGTTATTGCATATGTAGGGAATATTCCTCATTTTTTTTCTTGGATTTAGGGCCTATAGTACACGGTTTTTACCGACTTTTTTGTTTTTCGACATTTTATTTATATTTGTAGGGTTTAGGGTTCATGGTTTAGGTTTTATGGTTTAGGGTTTTAGGTTTAGCGTTTAGGTAATGTTCTTGCATATGTAGGGAATATTCCTCATTTTTTTTGTTGGATTTATGGCCTATAGTACATGGTTTTTACCGACTTTTTTGTTTTTCGACATTTTATTTATAATTATAGGGTTTAGGGTTTAGTGTTTAGGGTTTAGGGTTTAGGTAATGTTCTTGCATATGTAGGGAATATTCCTCATTTTATTTCTTCGATTTATGGCCTATAGTACACGGTTTTTACCGACTTTTTTGTTTTTCGACATTTTTTTTATATTTGTAGGGTTTAGGGTTCATGGTTTAGGTTTTATGATTTAGGGTTTTAGGTTTAGGGTTTAGGTAATGTTCTTGCATATGTAGGGAATATTCCTCATTTTTTTTCTTGGATTTATGGCCTATAGTACACGGTTTTTACCGAGTTTTTTGTTTTTCGACATTTTATTAATATTTGTATGGTTAAGGGTTCATGGTTTAGGTTTTAGGGTTTAAGGTTTAGGGTTTAGGTAATGTTCTTGCATATGTAGGGAATATTCCTCATTTTTTTTCTTGGATTTATGGCCTATAATACACGGTTTGATGTGCATCATGTTGTGTTAGATTCAGATGCTAAGCTAAATATTCCTCATATGGGTCCGGTAACTCGTTCAAAATCTAAGAAGCTCGAAGTAGGTAATGAGCTGCTAATGACAAAGGAGATAGCTCATTTAATAGCTTTGAACAGCAGCTTTACCAATACGTCGAATCTTGGCTATTTCGAGAAGCGCAATAATCCGATTCATGAATCTACACATTCATTGATTCTAAGTGGTCAAAGTCATTAATTAATATTATAGATATGTGTAAAGGGTTTCTATGCATGTATCTAACTAGATTCATGTAATCTAAGTTGTTGATCTTATCCTATCGTATGTATGACGTTTTTGGCTCTATATAAAGCCATATGTATCAAGTTATAAACACACTTGAATGATATAAAGAATTAAGCTTTTTGCTTGTTTATCCTTTTCTCTTATCTTGCAATTTGTGGAATTCAGATTGTTAGTGGCGAGTTAAACCCCGATTCTTATCACTCCCCTTCTTATCTCTCCAGAGTGTGGTGAATCATCCTAACGAAACTTGTTTGTGGTGCCTTTGGGCTTATAAAGCTTGTTTCATTAGAACCCCAACCCATCTTGTTTGTGGCGCCTTCGGCTTATCAAACACGAAGAGTTGGCTTCTCTATTGAGTTCTCCTAAAATTCAGCGACTTACCGACATCTTAGCATCCCGGGCACATCATATTGGTATCAGAGCAAGGATGTCGACCAGGTCACACCAGTCTAATGAAAACGAAGGTCCAATTCCAAGAGGCCTGACACTCGACCAAGCCAAAATCTATCGGCTTGAGCGCCAAATCGAGGCCATGCAAGCGGAGATGGCGGAGATGCGTCTCCAAAACCAACAAAACCAACAAAACCAACCACCATCTGAGCAAGACAATCAAGGTCACCGTAGTGACTTGAGTGATTATGCCGACGAAGAATATGAAGGGGCACCGCGACATCGCCAAAGGCATTATGACAATCCCGGACGTAACATGAACATCAAGATGTCTCCATTCAAAGGTAATAGCTTGCCCGAAGATTACCTCGAGTGGGAGCAGCGTGTTCAAAAGCTCTTTGAGTACCACGACGTACCCGAGGAGAGGAAAGTTCGCTTGGCTGCACTTGAGTTTACCGAATATGCTCATTTGTGGTGGGAGAATTTGAAAGGGCAGAGGCGTCAGGATGGAGAGGAGGAAGTCCGAGGTTGGAGGATCATGAAACGGCTTATGCAACGTCGTTTCGTACCGGAGTACTACCGCCAAGAGTTGTACCTACATTTACAATCTCTTCGGCAAGAAGCTATGAGCGTAGAGGAGTATGTTAAGAATTTCGAAACTGCGAAGATGAGGTGTAACCTTCAAGAGCCGCAAGAGAAAACCATCGCTCGGTTCTTACGGGGTCTCAATGATGACATTGCGGATACCGTGGAATTGCAACCATTTGTTTTCTTGGAGGACGTAATTAAATTGGCGTTGAAAGTGAAGCGTCAAAGAAAACGAAAGGTCACCACCCGGCCATACTCCGTTCGGCCAAGTGGGGGGAAATACACAAACAACGCTATGACTGAAGGGAAGACTGTGTCGACCACCAACCGGGTCGGACGGGGTGATATGGGGAAAGCGCCAATGGCTACACCAAAAAAAGATGAGGTTCCAAAGCCTAACCCGAGGCATCGGGACTTGAAATGCTTTCGTTGTCAAGGACATGGTCATATCGGTTCGGAATGTCCAAATCGGAAAGTTATGATTATCCGAGAATCTGAAATTGAGAGCGAAGAAGAAGTCGAGGAGGAAGTTCAAAAGTCCAATGAGGATTCTTTAGATGTGGCTGAAAATGGAGAGGTCCTAGTTGTTCGGCGCGTTCTTAACGTACAGCCCGTCACTACCGATGAACAACGAGAGAACATATTTCACACTCGATGCAAAGTGAGTGAAAAGGTGTGCGAGGTTATCATCGATGGAGGAAGTTGTACAAACGTAGCATCCACTACGCTGGTGGAGAAATTGGGATTGGCCAAGATGAAGCATCCTAGCCCGTACAAACTGCGTTGGCTTAACGAGGTGGGTGATATTCGGGTCTCCGAGCAAGTAAAGGTTCCTTTCACTATTGGCCGGTACACCGACGAAGTTCTTTGTGACGTTGTACCTATGAGTGCTAGTCATTTACTCTTAGGCCGACCATGGCTGTATGACCGGAGGGTGGTTCATGACGGATTCAAGAATACTTATTCATTTGAAAACGATGGGAGGAAGCATACTCTTGCGCCACTCACACCGGCGCAAATTCGAAATGATATTTTAGGTAAGACGAAGCGGGAAAATCTGGTTGTTAGTCGCAGAGAAGTCGAGCGAGTCTTGAGTACCAAGGATCAGATTTTTGTGTTGCTCATGCGGGAAATTATGCTTACCGACAAGTCCTCACTCCCACCGCAAGTTGTAAAACTTTTGGAGGAATTCGAGGATGTGTTTCCCGAGGAATTACCACCTGGTTTGCCACCGATTCGGGGAATCGAACATCAAATCGATCTCATTCCCGGTGCTGTTTTACCTAACCGACCAGCCTATCGTTGTAATCCCGAGGAAGCCAAAGAACTGCATCGCCAAGTGTCAGAGTTGATAGAGCGTGGGTATGTTCGGGAATCGATGAGTCCTTGTTCGGTTTCGGCATTACTCGTACCGAAGAAGGATGGTAGCATGCGTATGTGTGTTGATAGTCGGGCTATCAACAAAATTACTGTAAAGTATCGCTATCCAATACCACGCCTTGATGATATGCTCGACGAATTGCATGGTTCAATATATTTTTCAAAAGTTGATCTTAAAAGTGGATACCATCAAATCCGTATGAAAGAAGGTGACGAGTGGAAGACCGCTTTCAAAACGAAGCAAGGGTTGTTTGAATGGCTGGTTATGCCATTTGGTTTGTCAAATGCACCGAGCACCTTTATGCGTTTGATGAATCATGCCTTACGAAAGTTTATTGGGCAGTTTGTTGTTGTTTATTTCGACGACATACTTATCTATAGCAAGTCCTTTGCCGAACATTTGGAGCATCTATGACTGGTCCTCGACGTTCTATGTCGAGAAAAGCTTTTTGGGAATTTGAAGAAATCTGACTTTTGCCAAGACCGAGTCGTCTTTCTCGGTTTTGTGGTTTCAGAAAGGGGTGTTGAAGTTGATGAGGAGAAAGTAAAAGCAATCAAGGAATGGCCTGAACCGACTAGTGTTTCAGAGGTTCGAAGTTTTCATGGATTAGCATCATTTTATAGACGTTTTGTGAAAAACTTTAGCACTTTGTTAGCCCCTCTAACTGAGTGTACTAAAGTTAATGGTGTTTTTAAATTTGATAAGGCTGCTCGTAAGAGTTTTGAGATAGTAAAGGAGAAATTGTGCTCGGCTCCAATTTTGGCTCTGCCCGACTTTTCGAAAACTTTCGAAATCGAGTGTGATGCATCCGGGGTAGGCATAGGGGCTGTCCTTATACAAGACAAGCGACCAATTGCTTATTTCAGTGAAAAGTTGGGTGGCTCTCGACTCAACTATTCCACCTATGACAAGGAGTTCTATTCTTTGATACGAGCCTTGGAAGTGTGGCAGCATTATTTACTCCCAAAGGAATTTGTAATACACACCGATCACGAGTCTTTAAAGTATTTGAAAGGACAAGCCAAACTGAACCGAAGACATGCGAAATGGGTCGAGTTTATGGAAGTATTCCCATATGTTATCAAATTCAAGAAAGGAAATTCGAATGTTGTTGCCGATGCTCTTTCTCGAAGACATGCTCTTATATCGATCATGAGTGCGAACTTGCTTGGATTCGAACTCATCAAGGATCAGTACTCAGAAGATCCAAAATTGTCCTCTATCTATTCGGCATGTGAGAAAGAGGCCGTGAATGGGTTCTATCGCCACGAGGGATATCTCTTTCGGATGGGAAAACTTGTAATTCCGAATTGTTCGGTTCGGCAATTGTTAGTTCGAGAGGCTCATAGTGGTGGTCTGGCAGGACACTTTGGGGAAAAGAAGACTTTGGAAATGGTCAAAGAACATTTTTATTGGCCTGCTATGATTAAAGACGTACATCGGGTTGTTGAGAAATGTGTAGTTTGTAAAAAGTCCAAGAGCAAAGAAGCAAATCAAGGGTTATACATGCCATTACCCGTACCGAATCAACCTTGGGTTGATGTGAGTATGGATTTCGTATTGGGATTACCAAAAACACAGCGGGGTATGGATTCGATCTTTGTGGTAGTCGATCGTTTTTCAAAAATGGCTCATTTCATCCCGTGTCACAAGACGGACGATGCATCACATATTGCGGACTTGTTCTTTCGAGAAGTTGTGAAACTACATGGTATTCCGAAAACAATCGTGTCGGACCGAGATGTCAAGTTCTTGAGTTACTTTTGGAAGACGTTGTGGAAGAAATTGGGTACTAAACTTCTATTTAGTACAGCATGTCATCCGCAAACCGATGGACAGACCGAGGTAGTAAACCGAACTTTGTCTACTTTACTTCGAAGTCTTATTGGTAAAAATCTGAAATCATGGGATGGGGCTCTAGCAATGGCCGAGTTTGCTTATAATCGTAGTGTGCATAGGGTTACGAAACTCAGCCCTTTTGAGATTGTTTATGGTTTTAATCCTATTACACCTTTGGATTTATCCCCGTTACCTATCAGCGAGAGGGTTAGTACGGATGGAGAAAAGAAAGCCGAGTTGGTTAAAGAGATACATAATAAGGTGAAAGAACGGATTGAGAAACAAAATGAAATCAATGAGCGAATGACGAATAAAAGTCGAAAACGGGTTGTTTTCGAACCAAGCGATCTAGTTTGGGTGCATTTGAAGAAAGAGCGGTTTCCAAACCTGCGGAAATCAAAGCTTATGCCAAGGGCCGATGGTCCTTTTCGGGTATTGACTAAAGTCAACGATAACGCATATAAGATTAAACTACCTGAAGGATACCAAGGATCAAACACTTTCAATGTTCGGGATTTGACTCCATACATTGAAGACAATGAAAATATGGATTTGAGGGCAAATCCTAATCAACCCGGAGGAGATGATGTGCATCATGTTGTGTTAGATTCAGATGCTAAGCTAAATATTCCTCATATGGGTCCGGTAACTCGTTCAAAATCTAAGAAGCTCGAAGTAGCTCATTTAATAGCTTTGAACAACAGCTTTACCGATACGACGAATCTTGGCTATTTCGAGAAGCGCAATAATCCGATTCATGAATCTACACATTCATTGATTCTAAGTGGTCAAAGTCACTAATTAATATTATAGATAGGTGTAAAGGGTTTCTATGCATGTATCTAACTAGATTCATGTAATCTAAGTTGTTGATCTTATCCTATCTTATGTATGACGTTTTTGGCTCTATATAAAGCCATATGTATCATGTTATAAACACACTTGAATGATATAAAGAATTAAGCTTTTTGCTTGTTTATCCTTTTCTCTTATCTTGCAATTTGTGGAATTCAGATTGTTAGTGGCGAGTTAAACCCCGATTCTTATCACTCCCCTTCTTATCTCTCCGGAGTGTGGTGAATCATCCTAACGGAACTTGTTTGTGGCGCCTTTGGGCTTATCAAGCTTGTTTCATTAGAACCCCAACCCATCTTGTTTGTGGCACCTTCGGCTTATCAAACACGAAGAGTTGGCTTCTCTATTGAGTTCTCCTAAAATTCAGCGACTTACCGACATCTTAGCATCCCGGGCACATCATATTGGTATCAGAGCAAGGATGTCGACCAGGTCACACCAGTCTAATGAAAACGAAGGTCGAATTCCAAGAGGCCTGACACTCGACCAAGCCAAAATCTATCGGCTTGAGCGCCAAATCGAGGCCATGCAAGCGGAGATGGCGGAGATGCGTCTCCAAAACCAACAAAACCAACCACCATCTGAGCAAGACAATCAAGGTCACCGTAGTGACTTGAGTGATTATGCCGACGAAGAATATGAAGGGGCACCGCGACATCGCCAAAGGCATTATGACAATCCCGGACGTAACATGAACATCAAGATGCCTCCATTCAAAGGTAATAGCTTGCCCGAAGATTACCTCGAGTGGGAGCAGCGTGTTGAAAAGCTCTTTGAGTACCACGACTTACCCGAGGAGAGGAAAGTTCGCTTGGCTGCACTTGAGTTTACCGAATATGCTCATTTGTGGTGGGAGAATTTGAAAGGTTTAGGGTTTAGGGTTTAGGTAATGTTCTTGCATATGTAATGTTCTCATTAGGTAATGTTCTCGCATATGTAGGGAATATTCCTCATTTTTTTTCTTGGATTTAGGGCCTATAGTACACGGTTTTTACCGACTTTTTTGTTTTTCGACATTTTATTTATATTTTTAGGGTTTAGGGTTCATGGTTTAGGTTTTATGGTTTAGGGTTTTAGGTTTAGCGTTTAGGTAATGTTCTTGCATATGTAGGGAATATTCATCATTTTTTTTGTTGGATTTATGGCCTATAGTACACGGTTTTTACCGACTTTTTTGTTTTTCGACATTTTATTTATAATTATAGGGTTTAGGGTTTAGGGTTTTAGGTTTAGGGTTTAGGTAATGTTCTTGCATATGTAGGGAATATTCCTCATTTTTTTTCTTCGATTTATGGCCTATAGTACACGGGTTTTACCGACTTTTTTGTTTTTCGACATTTTATTTATATTTATAGGGTTTAGGGTTCATGGTTTAGGTTTTAGGTTTTAGGGTTTACGGTTTTAGGTTTAGGGTTTAGGTAATGTTCTTGCATACGTGGGGAATATTCCTCATTTTTTTTCTTCGATTTATGGCCTATAGTACACGGGTTTTACCGACTTTTTTGTTTTTTGACATTTTATTTATATTTGTAGGGTTTAGGGTTCATGGTTTAGGTTTTAGGGTTTAGGGTTTTAGGTTTAGGGTTTAGGTAATGTTCTTGCATATGTAGGGAATATTCCTCATTTTTTTTCTTCGATTTATGGCCTATAGTACACGGGTTTTACCGACTTTTTTGTTTTTCGACATTTTATTTATATTTGTAGGGTTTAGGGTTCATGGTTTAGGTTTTAGGGTTTAGGGTTTTAGGTTTAGGGTTTAGGTAATGTTCTTGCATATGTAGGGAATATTCCTCATTTTTTTTTCTTGGATTTATGGCCTATAGCACACGGTTTTTATCGACTTTTTTGTTTTTCGACATTTTATTAATATTTGTATGGTTTAGGGTTCATGGTTTAGGTTTTAGGGTTTAGGGTTTTAGGTTTAGGGTTTAGGTAATGTTCTTGCATATGTAGGGAATATTCCTCATTTTTTTTCTTGGATTTATGGCCTATAGCACACGGTTTTTATCGACTTTTTTGTTTTTCGACATTTTATTAATATTTGTATGGTTTAGGGTTCATGGTTTAGGTTTTAGGGTTTAGGGTTTAAGGTTTAGGGTTTAGGTAATGTTCTTGCATATGTAGGGAATATTCCTCATTTTTTTTCTTGGATTTATGGCCTATAGTACACGGTTTTTACCGACTTTTTTGTTTTTCGACATTTATTTATAATTATAGGGTTTAGGGTTTAGGGTTTAGGGTTTAGGGTTTTAGGTTTAGGTAATGTTCTTGGATATGTAGGGAATATTCCTCATTTTTTTTCTTCAATTTATGGCCTATATAGTACACGGGTTTTACCGACTGTTTTGTTTTTCGATATTTTATTTATATTTGTAGGGTTTAGGGTTCATGGTTTAGGTTTTAGGGTTTTAGGTTTAGCGTTTAGGTAATGTTCTTGCATATGTAGGGAATATTCCTCATTTTTTTGTTGGATTTATGGCCTATATAGTACACGGTTTTTACCGACTTTTTTGTTTTTCGACATTTTATTAGTATTTGTATGGTTTAGGGTTCAAGGTTTAGGTTTTAGGGTTTAGGGTTTAAGGTTTAGGGTTTAGGTAATGTTCTTGCATATGTAGGGAATATTCCTCATTTTTTTTCTTGGATTTATGGCCTATAGTACACGGTTTTTACCGACATTTTTGTTTTTCGACATTTTATTAATATTTGTTTGCTTTAGGGTTCATGGTTTAGGTTTTAGGGTTTAGGGTTTAAGGTTTAGGGTTTAGGTAATGTTCTTGCATATGTAGGGAATATTCCTCATTTTTTTTCTTGGATTTATGGCCTATAGTACACGGTTTTTACCGACTTTTTTGTTTTTCGACATTTTATTTATAATTATAGGGTTTAGGGTTTAGGTTTTAGGGTTTAGGGTTTTAGGTTTAAGGTTTAGGTAATGTTCTTGCATATGTAGGGAATATTCCTCATTTTTTTTCTTCGATTTATGGCCTATAGTACACGGGTTTTACCGACTTTTTTGTTTTTCGACATTTTATTTATATTTGTAGGGTTTAGGGTTCATGGTTTAGGTTTTAGGGTTTACGGTTTTAGGTTTAGCGTTTAGGTAATGTTCTTCCATATGTAGGGAATATTCCTCATTTTTTTTGTTGGATTTATGGCCTATATAGTACACGGTTTTTACCGACTTTTTTGTTTTTCGACATTTTATTAGTATTTGTATGGTTTAGGGTTCAAGGTTTAGGTTTTAGGGTTTAGGGTTTAAGGTTTAGGGTTTAGGTAATGTTCTTGCATATGTAGGGAATATTCCTCATTTTTTTTCTTGGATTTATGGCCTATAGTACACGGTTTTTACCGACATTTTTGTTTTTCGACATTTTATTAATATTTGTTTGCTTTAGGGTTCATGGTTTAGGTTTTAGGGTTTAGGGTTTAAGGTTTAGGGTTTAGGTAATGTTCTTGCATATGTAGGGAATATTCCTCATTTTTTTTCTTGGATTTATGGCCTATAGTACACGGTTTTTACCGACTTTTTTGTTTTTCGACATTTTATTTATAATTATAGGGTTTAGGGTTTAGGTTTTAGGGTTTAGGGTTTTAGGTTTAAGGTTTAGGTAATGTTCTTGCATATGTAGGGAATATTCCTCATTTTTTTTCTTCGATTTATGGCCTATAGTACACGGGTTTTACCGACTTTTTTGTTTTTCGACATTTTATTTATATTTGTAGGGTTTAGGGTTCATGGTTTAGGTTTTAGGGTTTACGGTTTTAGGTTTAGGGTTTAGGTAATGTTCTTGCATATGTAGGGAATATTGCTCATTTTTTTTTCTTGGATTTATGGCCTATAGTACACGGTTTTTTCCGACTTTTTTTTTTCCAACATTTTATTAGTATTTGTATGGTTTAGGGTTCATGGTTTAGGTTTTAGGGTTTAGGGTTTAAGGTTTAGGGTTTAGGTAATGTTCTTGCATATGTAGGGAATATTCCTCATTTTTTTTCTTCGATTTATGTCCTATAGTACACGGTTTTTACCGACTCTTTTGTTTTTCGACATTTTATTTATATTTGTAGGGTTTAGGGTTCATGGTTTAGGTTTTATGGTTGAGGGTTTTAGGTTTAGCGTTTAGGTAATGTTCTTGCATATGTAGGGAATATTCCTCATTTTTTTTGTTGGATTTATGGCCTATAGTACACGGTTTTTACCGACTTTTTTGTTTTTCGACATTTTATTTATAATTATAGGGTTTAGGCTTTAGGTTTTAGGGTTTAGGGTTTTAGGTTTAGGGTTTAGGTAATGTTCTTGCATATGTAGGGAATATTCCTCATTTTTTTTCTTCAATTTATGGCCTATATAGTACACGGGTTTTACCGACTGTTTTGTTTTTCGATATTTTATTTATATTTGTAGGGTTTAGGGTTCATGGTTTAGGTTTTAGGGTTTTAGGTTTAGCGTTTAGGTAATGTTCTTGCATATGTAGGGAATATTCCTCAGTTTTTTTGTTGGATTTATGGCCTATATAGTACACGGTTTTTACCGACTTTTTTGTTTTTCGACATTTTATTAGTATTTGTATGGTTTAGGGTTCATGGTTTAGGTTTTAGGGTTTAGGGTTTAAGGTTTAGGGTTTAGGTAATGTTCTTGCATATGTAGGGAATATTCCTCATTTTTTTTCTTCGATTTATGGCCTATAGTACACGGTTTTTACCGACTTTTTTGTTTTTCGACATTTTATTTATATTTGTAGGGTTTAGGGTTCATGGTTTAGGTTTTATGATTTACGGTTTTAGGTTTAGGGTTTAGGTAATGTTCTTGCATATGTAGGGAATATTCCTCATTTTTTTTCTTGGATTTAGGGCCTATAGTACACGGTTTTTACCGACTTTTTTGTTTTTCGACATTTTATTTATAATTATAGGGTTTAGGGTTTAGGGTTTAGGGTTTAGGTTTTAGGGTTTAGGGTTTTAGGTTTATGGTTTAGGTAATGTTCTTGCATATGTAGGGAATATTCCTCATTTTTTTTCTTCGATTTATGGCCTATAGTACACGGGTTTTACCGACTTTTTTGTTTTTCGACATTTTATTTATATTTGTAAGGTTTAGGGTTCATGGTTTAGGTTTTAGGGTTTACGGTTTTAGGTTTAGGGTTTAGGTAATGTTCTTGCATATGTAGGGAATATTCCTCATTTTTTTTTCTTGGATTTATGGCCTATTGTACACGGTTTTTACCGATTTTTTTGTTTTCCGACATTTTATTAGTATTTGTATGGTTTAGGGTTCATGGTTTAGGGTTTAGGGTTTAGGGTTTAAGGTTTAGGGTTTAGGTAATGTTCTTGCATATGTAGGGAATATTCCTCATTTTTTTTCTTCGATTTATGGCCTATAGTACACGGTTTTTACCGACTCTTTTGTTTTTCGACATTTTATTTATATTTGTAGGGTTTAGGGTTCATGGTTTAGGTTTTATGGTTGAGGGTTTTAGGTTTAGCGTTTAGGTAATGTTCTTGCATATGTAGGGAATATTCCTCATTTTTTTTGTTGGATTTATGGCCTATAGTACACGGTTTTTACCGTCTTTTTTGTTTTTCGACATTTTATTTATAATTATAGGTTTTAGGGTTTAGGTTTTAGGGTTTAGGGTTTTAGTTTTAGGGTTTAGGTAATGTTCTTGCATATGTAGGGAATATTCCTCATTTTTTTTCTTCGATTTATGGCCTATAGTACACGGGTTTTACCGACTTTTTTGTTTTTCGACATTTTATTTATATTTGTAGGGTTTAGGGCTCATGATTTAGGTTTTAGGGTTTACGGTTTTAGGTTTAGGGTTTAGGTAATGTTCTTGCATATGTAGGGAATATTCCTCATTTTTTTTCTTCGATTTATGGCCTATAGTACACGGGTTTTACCGACTTTTTTGTTTTTCGACATTTTATTTATATTTGTAGGGTTTAGGGTTCATGGTTTAGGTTTTATGGTTGAGGGTTTTAGGTTTAGCGTTTAGGTAATGTTCTTGCATATGTAGGGAATATTCCTCATTTTTTTTGTTGGATTTATGGCCTATAGTACACGGTTTTTACCGACTTTTTTGTTTTTCGACATTTTATTTATAATTATAGGGTTTAGGCTTTAGGTTTTAGGTTTTAGGGTTTTAGGTTTAGGGTTTAGGTAATGTTCTTGCATATGTAGGGAATATTCCTCATTTTTTTTCTTCAATTTATGGCCTATATAGTACACGGGTTTTACCGACTGTTTTGTTTTTCGATATTTTATTTATATTTGTAGGGTTTAGGGTTCATGGTTTAGGTTTTAGGGTTTTAGGTTTAGCGTTTAGGTAATGTTCTTGCATATGTAGGGAATATTCCTCAGTTTTTTTGTTGGATTTATGGCCTATATAGTACACGGTTTTTACCGACTTTTTTGTTTTTCGACATTTTATTAGTATTTGTATGGTTTAGGGTTCATGGTTTAGGTTTTAGGGTTTAGGGTTTAAGGTTTAGGGTTTAGGTAATGTTCTTGCATATGTAGGGAATATTCCTCATTTTTTTTCTTCGATTTATGGCCTATAGTACACGGTTTTTACCGACTTTTTTGTTTTTCGACATTTTATTTATATTTGTAGGGTTTAGGGTTCATGGTTTAGGTTTTATGATTTACGGTTTTAGGTTTAGGGTTTAGGTAATGTTCTTGCATATGTAGGGAATATTCCTCATTTTTTTTCTTGGATTTAGGGCCTATAGTACACGGTTTTTACCGACTTTTTTGTTTTTCGACATTTTATTTATAATTATAGGGTTTAGGGTTTAGGGTTTAGGGTTTAGGTTTTAGGGTTTAGGGTTTTAGGTTTATGGTTTAGGTAATGTTCTTGCATATGTAGGGAATATTCCCCATTTTTTTTCTTCGATTTATGGCCTATAGTACACGGGTTTTACCGACTTTTTTGTTTTTCGACATTTTATTTATATTTGTAAGGTTTAGGGTTCATGGTTTAGGTTTTAGGGTTTACGGTTTTAGGTTTAGGGTTTAGGTAATGTTCTTGCATATGTAGGGAATATTCCTCATTTTTTTTTCTTGGATTTATGGCCTATTGTACACGGTTTTTACCGATTTTTTTGTTTTCCGACATTTTATTAGTATTTGTATGGTTTAGGGTTCATGGTTTAGGGTTTAGGGTTTAGGGTTTAAGGTTTAGGGTTTAGGTAATGTTCTTGCATATGTAGGGAATATTCCTCATTTTTTTTCTTCGATTTATGGCCTATAGTACACGGTTTTTACCGACTCTTTTGTTTTTCGACATTTTATTTATATTTGTAGGGTTTAGGGTTCATGGTTTAGGTTTTATGGTTGAGGGTTTTAGGTTTAGCGTTTAGGTAATGTTCTTGCATATGTAGGGAATATTCCTCATTTTTTTTGTTGGATTTATGGCCTATAGTACACGGTTTTTACCGTCTTTTTTGTTTTTCGACATTTTATTTATAATTATAGGTTTTAGGGTTTAGGTTTTAGGGTTTAGGGTTTTAGTTTTAGGGTTTAGGTAATGTTCTTGCATATGTAGGGAATATTCCTCATTTTTTTTCTTCGATTTATGGCCTATAGTACACGGGTTTTACCGACTTTTTTGTTTTTCGACATTTTATTTATATTTGTAGGGTTTAGGGCTCATGATTTAGGTTTTAGGGTTTACGGTTTTAGGTTTAGGGTTTAGGTAATGTTCTTGCATATGTAGGGAATATTCCTCATTTTTTTTCTTCGATTTATGGCCTATAGTACACGGGTTTTACCGACTTTTTTGTTTTTCGACATTTTATTTATATTTGTAGGGTTTAGGGTTCATGGTTTAGGTTTTATGGTTTAGGGTTTTAGGTTTAGGGTTTAGGTAATGTTCTTGCATATGTAGGGAATATTCCTCATTTTTTTTCTTGGATTTATGGCCTATAGTACACGGGTTTTACCGACTTTTTTGTTTTACGACATTTTATTTATATTTGTATGGTTTAGGGTTCATGGTTTAGGTTTTAGGGTTTAGGGTTTAAGGTTTAGGGTTTAGTTATGTTCTTGCATATGTAGGGAATATTCCTCATTTTTTTTCTTGGATTTATGGCCTATAGTACACGGTTTTTACCGACTTTTTTGTTTTTCGACATTTATTTATAATTATAGGGTTTAGGGTTTAGGGTTTAGGGTTTAGGGTTTTAGGTTTAGGTAATGTTCTTGGATATGTAGGGAATATTTCTCATTTTTTTTCTTCAATTTATGGCCTATATAGTACACGGGTTTTACCGACTGTTTTGTTTTTCGATATTTTATTTATATTTGTAGGGCTTAGGGTTCATGGTTTAGGTTTTAGGGTTTTAGGTTTAGCGTTTAGGTAATGTTCTTGCATATGTAGGGAATATTCCTCATTTTTTTTGTTGGATTTATGGCCTATATAGTACACGGTTTTTACCGACTTTTTTGTTTTTCGACATTTTATTAGTATTTGTATGGTTTAGGGTTCAAGGTTTAGGTTTTAGGGTTTAGGGTTTAAGGTTTAGGGTTTAGGTAATGTTCTTGCATATGTAGGGAATATTCCTCATTTTTTTTCTTGGATTTATGGCCTATAGTACACGGTTTTTACCGACATTTTTGTTTTTCGACATTTTATTAATATTTGTTTGCTTTAGGGTTCATGGTTTAGGTTTTAGGTTTTAGGGTTTAGGGTTTAAGGTTTAGGGTTTAGGTAATGTTCTTGCATATGTAGGGAATATTCCTCATTTTTTTTCTTCGATTTATGGCCTATAGTACACGGTTTTTACCGACTTTTTTGTTTTTCGACATTTTATTTATATTTGTAGGGTTTAGGGTTCATGGTTTAGGTTTTATGATTTACGGTTTTAGGTTTAGGGTTTAGGTAATGTTCTTGCATATGTAGGGAATATTCCTCATTTTTTTTCTTGGATTTAGGGCCTATAGTACACGGTTTTTACCGACTTTTTTGTTTTTCGACATTTTATTTATAATTATAGGGTTTAGGGTTTAGGGTTTAGGTTTTAGGGTTTAGGGTTTTAGGTTTAGGGTTTAGGTAATGTTCTTGCATATGTAGGGAATATTCCTCATTTTTTTCTTCGATTTATGGCCTATAGTACACGGGTTTTACCGACTTTTTTGTTTTTCGACATTTTATTTATATTTGTAAGGTTTAGGGTTCATGGTTTAGGTTTTAGGGTTTACGGTTTTAGGTTTAGGGTTTAGGTAATGTTCTTGCATATGTAGGGAATATTCCTCATTTTTTTTTCTTGGATTTATGGCCTATAGTACACGGTTTTTACCGATTTTTTTGTTTTCCGACATTTTATTAGTATTTGTTATGGTTTAGGGTTCATGGTTTAGGGTTTAGGGTTTAGGGTTTAAGGTTTAGGGTTTAGGTAATGTTCTTGCATATGTAGGGAATATTCCTCATTTTTTTCTTCGATTTATGGCCTATAGTACACGGTTTTTACCGACTCTTTTGTTTTTCGACATTCTATTTATATTTGTAGGGTTTAGGGTTCATGGTTTAGGTTTTATGGTTGAGGGTTTTAGGTTTAGCGTTTAGGTAATGTTCTTGCATATGTAGGGAATATTCCTCATTTTTTTTGTTGGATTTATGGCCTATAGTACACGGTTTTTACCGTCTTTTTTGTTTTTCGACATTTTATTTATAATTATAGGTTTTAGGGTTTAGGGTTTTAGTTTTAGGGTTTAGGTAATGTTCTTGCATATGTAGGGAATATTCCTCATTTTTTTTCTTCGATTTATGGCCTATAGTACACGGGTTTTACCGACTTTTTTGTTTTTCGACATTTTATTTATATTTGTAGGGTTTAGGGCTCATGATTTAGGTTTTAGGGTTTACGGTTTTAGGTTTAGGGTTTAGGTAATGTTCTTGCATATGTAGGGAATATTCCTCATTTTTTTTCTTCGATTTATGGCCTATAGTACACGGGTTTTACCGACTTTTTTGTTTTTCGACATTTTATTTATATTTGTAGGGTTTAGGGTTCATGGTTTAGGTTTTATGGTTTAGGGTTTTAGGTTTAGGGTTTAGGTAATGTTCTTGCATATGTAGGGAATATTCCTCATTTTTTTTCTTGGATTTATGGCCTATAGTACACGGGTTTTACCGACTTTTTTGTTTTACGACATTTTATTTATATTTGTATGGTTTAGGGTTCATGGTTTAGGTTTTAGGGTTTAGGGTTTAAGGTTTAGGGTTTAGTTATGTTCTTGCATATGTAGGGAATATTCCTCATTTTTTTTCTTGGATTTATGGCCTATAGTACACGGTTTTTACCGACTTTTTTGTTTTTCGACATTTATTTATAATTATAGGGTTTAGGGTTTAGGGTTTAGGGTTTAGGGTTTTAGGTTTAGGTAATGTTCTTGGATATGTAGGGAATATTCCTCATTTTTTTTCTTCAATTTATGGCCTATATAGTACACGGGTTTTACCGACTGTTTTGTTTTTCGATATTTTATTTATATTTGTAGGGCTTAGGGTTCATGGTTTAGGTTTTAGGGTTTTAGGTTTAGCGTTTAGGTAATGTTCTTGCATATGTAGGGAATATTCCTCATTTTTTTTGTTGGATTTATGGCCTATATAGTACACGGTTTTTACCGACTTTTTTGTTTTTCGACATTTTATTAGTATTTGTATGGTTTAGGGTTCAAGGTTTAGGTTTTAGGGTTTAGGGTTTAAGGTTTAGGGTTTAGGTAATGTTCTTGCATATGTAGGGAATATTCCTCATTTTTTTTCTTGGATTTATGGCCTATAGTACACGGTTTTTACCGACATTTTTGTTTTTCGACATTTTATTAATATTTGTTTGCTTTAGGGTTCATGGTTTAGGTTTTAGGTTTTAGGTTTTAGGGTTTAAGGTTTAGAGTTTAGGTAATGTTCTTGCATATGTAGGGAATATTCCTCATTTTTTTTCTTCGATTTATGGCCTATAGTACACGGTTTTTACCGACTTTTTTGTTTTTCGACATTTTATTTATATTTGTAGGGTTTAGGGTTCATGGTTTAGGTTTTATGATTTACGGTTTTAGGTTTAGGGTTTAGGTAATGTTCTTGCATATGTAGGGAATATTCCTCATTTTTTTTCTTGGATTTAGGGCCTATAGTACACGGTTTTTACCGACTTTTTTGTTTTTCGACATTTTATTTATAATTATAGGGTTTAGGGTTTAGGGTTTAGGGTTTAGGTTTTAGGGTTTAGGGTTTTAGGTTTAGGGTTTAGGTAATGTTCTTGCATATGTAGGGAATATTCCTCATTTTTTTTCTTCGATTTATGGCCTATAGTACACGGGTTTTACCGACTTTTTTGTTTTTCGACATTTTATTTATATTTGTAAGGTTTAGGGTTCATGGTTTAGGTTTTAGGGTTTACGGTTTTAGGTTTAGGGTTTAGGTAATGTTCTTGCATATGTAGGGAATATTCCTCATTTTTTTTTCTTGGATTTATGGCCTATAGTACACGGTTTTTACCGATTTTTTTGTTTTCCGACATTTTATTAGTATTTGTATGGTTTAGGGTTCATGGTTTAGGGTTTAGGGTTTAGGGTTTAAGGTTTAGGGTTTAGGTAATGTTCTTGCATATGTAGGGAATATTCCTCATTTTTTTCTTCGATTTATGGCCTATAGTACACGGTTTTTACCGACTCTTTTGTTTTTCGACATTTTATTTATATTTGTAGGGTTTAGGGTTCATGGTTTAGGTTTTATGGTTGAGGGTTTTAGGTTTAGCGTTTAGGTAATGTTCTTGCATATGTAGGGAATATTCCTCATTTTTTTTGTTGGATTTATGGCCTATAGTACACGGTTTTTACCGTCTTTTTTGTTTTTCGACATTTTATTTATAATTATAGGTTTTAGGGTTTAGGTTTTAGGGTTTAGGGTTTTAGTTTTAGGGTTTAGGTAATGTTCTTGCATATGTAGGGAATATTCCTCATTTTTTTTCTTCGATTTATGGCCTATAGTACACGGGTTTTACCGACTTTTTTGTTTTTCGACATTTTATTTATATTTGTAGGGTTTAGGGCTCATGATTTAGGTTTTAGGGTTTACGGTTTTAGGTTTAGGGTTTAGGTAATGTTCTTGCATATGTAGGGAATATTCCTCATTTTTTTTCTTCGATTTATGGCCTATAGTACACGGGTTTTACCGACTTTTTTGTTTTTCGACATTTTATTTATATTTGTAGGGTTTAGGGTTCATGGTTTAGGTTTTATGGTTTAGGGTTTTAGGTTTAGGGTTTAGGTAATGTTCTTGCATATGTAGGGAATATTCCTCATTTTTTTTCTTGGATTTATGGCCTATAGTACACGGGTTTTACCGACTTTTTTGTTTTACGACATTTTATTTATATTTGTATGGTTTAGGGTTCATGGTTTAGGTTTTAGGGTTTAGGGTTTAAGGTTTAGGGTTTAGTTATGTTCTTGCATATGTAGGGAATATTCCTCATTTTTTTTCTTGGATTTATGGCCTATAGTACACGGTTTTTACCGACTTTTTTGTTTTTCGACATTTATTTATAATTATAGGGTTTAGGGTTTAGGGTTTAGGGTTTAGGGTTTTAGGTTTAGGTAATGTTCTTGGATATGTAGGGAATATTCCTCATTTTTTTTCTTCAATTTATGGCCTATATAGTACACGGGTTTTACCGACTGTTTTGTTTTTCGATATTTTATTTATATTTGTAGGGCTTAGGGTTCATGGTTTAGGTTTTAGGGTTTTAGGTTTAGCGTTTAGGTAATGTTCTTGCATATGTAGGGAATATTCCTCATTTTTTTTGTTGGATTTATGGCCTATATAGTACACGGTTTTTACCGACTTTTTTGTTTTTCGACATTTTATTAGTATTTGTATGGTTTAGGGTTCAAGGTTTAGGTTTTAGGGTTTAGGGTTTAAGGTTTAGGGTTTAGGTAATGTTCTTGCATATGTAGGGAATATTCCTCATTTTTTTTCTTGGATTTATGGCCTATAGTACACGGTTTTTACCGACATTTTTGTTTTTCGACATTTTATTAATATTTGTTTGCTTTAGGGTTCATGGTTTAGGTTTTAGGTTTTAGGGTTTAGGGTTTAAGGTTTAGGGTTTAGGTAATGTTCTTGCATATGTAGGGAATATTCCTCATTTTTTTTCTTCGATTTATGGCCTATAGTACACGGTTTTTACCGACTTTTTTGTTTTTCGACATTTTATTAGTATTTGTATGGTTTAGGGTTCAAGGTTTAGGTTTTAGGGTTTAGGGTTTAAGGTTTAGGGTTTAGGTAATGTTCTTGCATATGTAGGGAATATTCCTCATTTTTTTTCTTGGATTTATGGCCTATAGTACACGGTTTTTACCGACATTTTTGTTTTTCGACATTTTATTAATATTTGTTTGCTTTAGGGTTCATGGTTTAGGTTTTAGGTTTTAGGTTTTAGGGTTTAAGGTTTAGGGTTTAGGTAATGTTCTTGCATATGTAGGGAATATTCCTCATTTTTTTTCTTCGATTTATGGCCTATAGTACACGGTTTTTACCGACTTTTTTGTTTTTCGACATTTTATTTATATTTGTAGGGTTTAGGGTTCATGGTTTAGGTTTTATGATTTACGGTTTTAGGTTTAGGGTTTAGGTAATGTTCTTGCATATGTAGGGAATATTCCTCATTTTTTTTCTTGGATTTAGGGCCTATAGTACACGGTTTTTACCGACTTTTTTGTTTTTCGACATTTTATTTATAATTATAGGGTTTAGGGTTTAGGGTTTAGGGTTTAGGTTTTAGGGTTTAGGGTTTTAGGTTTAGGGTTTAGGTAATGTTCTTGCATATGTAGGGAATATTCCTCATTTTTTTTCTTCGATTTATGGCCTATAGTACACGGGTTTTACCGACTTTTTTGTTTTTCGACATTTTATTTATATTTGTAAGGTTTAGGGTTCATGGTTTAGGTTTTAGGGTTTACGGTTTTAGGTTTAGGGTTTAGGTAATGTTCTTGCATATGTAGGGAATATTCCTCATTTTTTTTTCTTGGATTTATGGCCTATAGTACACGGTTTTTACCGATTTTTTTGTTTTCCGACATTTTATTAGTATTTGTATGGTTTAGGGTTCATGGTTTAGGGTTTAGGGTTTAGGGTTTAAGGTTTAGGGTTTAGGTAATGTTCTTGCATATGTAGGGAATATTCCTCATTTTTTTCTTCGATTTATGGCCTATAGTACACGGTTTTTACCGACTCTTTTGTTTTTCGACATTTTATTTATATTTGTAGGGTTTAGGGTTCATGGTTTAGGTTTTATGGTTGAGGGTTTTAGGTTTAGCGTTTAGGTAATGTTCTTGCATATGTAGGGAATATTCCTCATTTTTTTTGTTGGATTTATGGCCTATAGTACACGGTTTTTACCGTCTTTTTTGTTTTTCGACATTTTATTTATAATTATAGGTTTTAGGGTTTAGGTTTTAGGGTTTAGGGTTTTAGTTTTAGGGTTTAGGTAATGTTCTTGCATATGTAGGGAATATTCCTCATTTTTTTTCTTCGATTTATGGCCTATAGTACACGGGTTTTACCGACTTTTTTGTTTTTCGACATTTTATTTATATTTGTAGGGTTTAGGGCTCATGATTTAGGTTTTAGGGTTTACGGTTTTAGGTTTAGGGTTTAGGTAATGTTCTTGCATATGTAGGGAATATTCCTCATTTTTTTTCTTCGATTTATGGCCTATAGTACACGGGTTTTACCGACTTTTTTGTTTTTCGACATTTTATTTATATTTGTAGGGTTTAGGGTTCATGGTTTAGGTTTTATGGTTTAGGGTTTTAGGTTTAGGGTTTAGGTAATGTTCTTGCATATGTAGGGAATATTCCTCATTTTTTTTCTTGGATTTATGGCCTATAGTACACGGGTTTTACCGACTTTTTTGTTTTACGACATTTTATTTATATTTGTATGGTTTAGGGTTCATGGTTTAGGTTTTAGGGTTTAGGGTTTAAGGTTTAGGGTTTAGTTATGTTCTTGCATATGTAGGGAATATTCCTCATTTTTTTTCTTGGATTTATGGCCTATAGTACACGGTTTTTACCGACTTTTTTGTTTTTCGACATTTATTTATAATTATAGGGTTTAGGGTTTAGGGTTTAGGGTTTAGGGTTTTAGGTTTAGGTAATGTTCTTGGATATGTAGGGAATATTCCTCATTTTTTTTCTTCAATTTATGGCCTATATAGTACACGGGTTTTACCGACTGTTTTGTTTTTCGATATTTTATTTATATTTGTAGGGCTTAGGGTTCATGGTTTAGGTTTTAGGGTTTTAGGTTTAGCGTTTAGGTAATGTTCTTGCATATGTAGGGAATATTCCTCATTTTTTTTGTTGGATTTATGGCCTATATAGTACACGGTTTTTACCGACTTTTTTGTTTTTCGACATTTTATTAGTATTTGTATGGTTTAGGGTTCAAGGTTTAGGTTTTAGGGTTTAGGGTTTAAGGTTTAGGGTTTAGGTAATGTTCTTGCATATGTAGGGAATATTCCTCATTTTTTTTCTTGGATTTATGGCCTATAGTACACGGTTTTTACCGACATTTTTGTTTTTCGACATTTTATTAATATTTGTTTGCTTTAGGGTTCATGGTTTAGGTTTTAGGTTTTAGGGTTTAGGGTTTAAGGTTTAGGGTTTAGGTAATGTTCTTGCATATGTAGGGAATATTCTTCATTTTTTTTCTTCGATTTATGGCCTATAGTACACGGTTTTTACCGACTTTTTTGTTTTTCGACATTTTATTTATATTTGTAGGGTTTAGGGTTCATGGTTTAGGTTTTATGATTTACGGTTTTAGGTTTAGGGTTTAGGTAATGTTCTTGCATATGTAGGGAATATTCCTCATTTTTTTTCTTGGATTTAGGGCCTATAGTACACGGTTTTTACCGACTTTTTTGTTTTTCGACATTTTATTTATAATTATAGGGTTTAGGGTTTAGGGTTTAGGTTTTAGGGTTTAGGGTTTTAGGTTTAGGGTTTAGGTAATGTTCTTGCATATGTAGGGAATATTCCTCATTTTTTTTCTTCGATTTATGGCCTATAGTACACGGGTTTTACCGACTTTTTTGTTTTTCGACATTTTATTTATATTTGTAAGGTTTAGGGTTCATGGTTTAGGTTTTAGGGTTTACGGTTTTAGGTTTAGGGTTTAGGTAATGTTCTTGCATATGTAGGGAATATTCCTCATTTTTTTTTCTTGGATTTATGGCCTATAGTACACGGTTTTTACCGATTTTTTTGTTTTCCGACATTTTATTAGTATTTGTATGGTTTAGGGTTCATGGTTTAGGGTTTAGGGTTTAGGGTTTAAGGTTTAGGGTTTAGGTAATGTTCTTGCATATGTAGGGAATATTCCTCATTTTTTTCTTCGATTTATGGCCTATAGTACACGGTTTTTACCGACTCTTTTGTTTTTCGACATTTTATTTATATTTGTAGGGTTTAGGGTTCATGGTTTAGGTTTTATGGTTGAGGGTTTTAGGTTTAGCGTTTAGGTAATGTTCTTGCATATGTAGGGAATATTCCTCATTTTTTTTGTTGGATTTATGGCCTATAGTACACGGTTTTTACCGTCTTTTTTGTTTTTCGACATTTTATTTATAATTATAGGTTTTAGGGTTTAGGTTTTAGGGTTTAGGGTTTTAGTTTTAGGGTTTAGGTAATGTTCTTGCATATGTAGGGAATATTCCTCATTTTTTTTCTTCGATTTATGGCCTATAGTACACGGGTTTTACCGACTTTTTTGTTTTTCGACATTTTATTTATATTTGTAGGGTTTAGGGCTCATGATTTAGGTTTTAGGGTTTACGGTTTTAGGTTTAGGGTTTAGGTAATGTTCTTGCATATGTAGGGAATATTCCTCATTTTTTTTCTTCGATTTATGGCCTATAGTACACGGGTTTTACCGACTTTTTTGTTTTTCGACATTTTATTTATATTTGTAGGGTTTAGGGTTCATGGTTTAGGTTTTATGGTTTAGGGTTTTAGGTTTAGGGTTTAGGTAATGTTCTTGCATATGTAGGGAATATTCCTCATTTTTTTTCTTGGATTTATGGCCTATAGTACACGGGTTTTACCGACTTTTTTGTTTTACGACATTTTATTTATATTTGTATGGTTTAGGGTTCATGGTTTAGGTTTTAGGGTTTAGGGTTTAAGGTTTAGGGTTTAGTTATGTTCTTGCATATGTAGGGAATATTCCTCATTTTTTTTCTTGGATTTATGGCCTATAGTACACGGTTTTTACCGACTTTTTTGTTTTTCGACATTTATTTATAATTATAGGGTTTAGGGTTTAGGGTTTAGGGTTTAGGGTTTTAGGTTTAGGTAATGTTCTTGGATATGTAGGGAATATTCCTCATTTTTTTTCTTCAATTTATGGCCTATATAGTACACGGGTTTTACCGACTTTTTTGTTTTTCGACATTTTATTAGTATTTGTATGGTTTAGGGTTCAAGGTTTAGGTTTTAGGGTTTAGGGTTTAAGGTTTAGGGTTTAGGTAATGTTCTTGCATATGTAGGGAATATTCCTCATTTTTTTTCTTGGATTTATGGCCTATAGTACACGGTTTTTACCGACATTTTTGTTTTTCGACATTTTATTAATATTTGTTTGCTTTAGGGTTCATGGTTTAGGTTTTAGGTTTTAGGGTTTAGGGTTTAAGGTTTAGGGTTTAGGTAATGTTCTTGCATATGTAGGGAATATTCCTCATTTTTTTTCTTGGATTTATGGCCTATAGTACACGGTTTTTACCGACTTTTTTGTTTTTCGACATTTTATTTATAATTATAGGGTTTAGGGTTTAGGGTTTAGGGTTTAGGGTTTTAGGTTTAGGGTTTAGGTAATGTTCTTGCATATGTAGGGAATATTCCTCATTTTTTTTCTTCGATTTATGGCCTATAGTACACGGGTTTTACCGACTTTTTTGTTTTTCGACATTTTATTTATATTTGTAGGGTTTAGGGTTCATGGTTTAGGTTTTAGGGTTTACGGTTTTAGGTTTAGGGTTTAGGTAATGTTCTTGCATATGTAGGGAATATTCCTCATTTTTTTTTCTTGGATTTATGGCCTATAGTACACGGTTTTTTCCGACTTTTTTTTTCCCGACATTTTATTAGTATTTGTATGGTTTAGGGTTCATGGTTTAGGTTTTAGGGTTTAGGGTTTAAGGTTTAGGGTTTAGGTAATGTTCTTGCATATGTAGGGAATATTCCTCATTTTTTTTCTTCGATTTATGTCCTATAGTACACGGTTTTTACCGACTCTTTTGTTTTTCGACATTTTATTTATATTTGTAGGGTTTAGGGTTCATGGTTTAGGTTTTATGGTTGAGGGTTTTAGGTTTAGCGTTTAGGTAATGTTCTTGCATATGTAGGGAATATTCCTCATTTTTTTTGTTGGATTTATGGCCTATAGTACACGGTTTTTACCGACTTTTTTGTTTTTCGACATTTTATTTATAATTATAGGGTTTAGGCTTTAGGTTTTAGGGTTTAGGGTTTAAGGTTTAGGGTTTAGGTAATGTTCTTGCATATGTAGGGAATATTCCTCATTTTTTTTCTTCGATTTATGGCCTATATAGTACACGGTTTTTACCGACTTTTTTGTTTTTCGACATTTTATTTATATTTGTAGGGTTTAGGGTTCATGGTTTAGGTTTTATGATTTACGGTTTTAGGTTTAGGGTTTAGGTAATGTTCTTGCATATGTAGGGAATATTCCTCATTTTTTTTCTTGGATTTAGGGCATATAGTACACGGTTTTTACCGACTTTTTTGTTTTTCGACATTTTATTTATATTTGTAGGGTTTAGGGTTCATGGTTTAGGTTTTATGGTTTAGGGTTTTAGGTTTAGCGTTTAGGTAATGTTCTTGCATATGTAGGGAATATTCCTCATTTTTTTTGTTGGATTTATGGCCTATAGTACACGGGTTTTACCGACTTTTTTGTTTTTCGACATTTTATTTATATTTGTAGGGTTTAGGGTTTATGATTTAGGTTTTAGGGTTTAGGGTTTTAGGTTTAGGGTTTAGCTAATGTTCTAGCATATGTAGGGAATATTCCTCATTTTTTTTCTTGGATTTATGGCCTATAGTACACGGTTTTTACCGACTTTTTTGTTTTTCGACATTTTATTAATATTTGTATGGTTTAGGGTTCATGGTTTAGGTTTTAGGTTTTAGGGTTTAAGGTTTAGGGTTTAGGTAATGTTCTTGCATATGTAGGGAATATTCCTCATTTTTTTTCTTGGATTTATGGCCTATAGTACACGGTTTTTACCGACTTTTTTGTTTTTCGACATTTTATTACTATTTGTATGGTTTAGGGTTCATGGTTTAGGTTTTAGGGTTTAGGGTTTAAGGTTTAGGGTTTAGGCAATGTTCTTGCATATGTAGGGAATATTCCTCATTTTTTTTCTTGGATTTATGGCCTATAGTACACAGTTTTTACCGACTTTTTTGTTTTTCGACATTTATTTATAATTAAAGGGTTTAGGTTTTAGGGTTTAGGGTTTTAGGTTTAGGTTTTGGGTAATGTTCTTGCATATGTAGGGAATATTCCTCATTTTATTTCTTCAATTTATGGTCTATATAGTACACGGGTTTTACCGACTGTTTTGTTTTTCGATATTTTATTTATATTTGTAGGGTTTAGGGTTCATGGTTTAGGTTTTAGGGTTTACGGTTTTAGGTTTAGGGTTTACGGTTTTAGGTTTAGGGTTTAGGTTTTAGGGTTTACGGCTTTAGGTTTAGGGTTTAGGTAATGTTCTTGCATATGTAGGGAATATTCCTCATTTTTTTTCTTGAATTTATGGCCTATAGTACACGGTTTTTACTGACTTTTTTTTTCCCGACATTTTATTAGTATTTGTATGGTTTAGGGTTCATGGTTTAGGTTTTAGGGTTTAGGGTTTAAGGTTTAGGGTTTAGGTAATGTTCTTGCATATGTAGGGAATATTCCTCATTTTTTTTCTTCGATTCATGGCCTATAGTACACGGTTTTTACCGACTTTTTTGTTTTTCGACATTTTATTTATATTTGTAGGGTTTAGGGTTCATGGTTTAGGTTTTATGGTTTAGGGTTTTAGGTTTAGCATTTAGGTAATGTTCTTACATATGTAGGGAATATTCCTCATTTTTTTTGTTGGATTTATGGCCTATAGTACACGGTTTTTACCGACTTTTTTGTTTTTCGACATTTGATTTATAATTATAGGTTTTAGGGTTTAGGGTTTTAGTTTTAGGGTTTAGGTAATGTTCTTGCATATGTAGGGAATATTCCTCATTTTTTTTCTTCGATTTATGGCCTATAGTACACGGGTTTTACCGACTTTTTTGTTTTTCGACATTTTATTTATATTTGTAGGGTTTAGGGCTCATGGTTTAGGTTTTAGGGTTTACGGTTTTAGGTTTAGGGTTTAGGTAATGTTCTTGCATATGTAGGGAATATTCCTCATTTTTTTTCTTGGATTTATGGCCTATAGTACACGGGTTTTACCGACTTTTTTGTTTTACGACATTTTATTTATATTTGTATGGTTTAGGGTTCATGGTTTAGGTTTTAGGGTTTAGGGTTTAAGGTTTAGGGTTTAGTTATGTTCTTGCATATGTAGGGAATATTCCTCATTTTTTTTCTTGGATTTATGGCCTATAGTACACGGTTTTTACCGACTTTTTTGTTTTTCGACATTTATTTATAATTATAGGGTTTAGGGTTTAGGGTTTAGGGTTTAGGGTTTTAGGTTTAGGTAATGTTCTTGGATATGTAGGGAATATTCCTCATTTTTTTTCTTCAATTTATGGCCTATATAGTACACGGGTTTTACCGACTTTTTTGTTTTTCGACATTTTATTAGTATTTGTATGGTTTAGGGTTCAAGGTTTAGGTTTTAGGGTTTAGGGTTTAAGGTTTAGGGTTTAGGTAATGTTCTTGCATATGTAGGGAATATTCCTCATTTTTTTTCTTGGATTTATGGCCTATAGTACACGGTTTTTACCGACATTTTTGTTTTTCGACATTTTATTAATATTTGTTTGCTTTAAGGTTCATGGTTTAGGTTTTAGGTTTTAGGGTTTAGGGTTTAAGGTTTAGGGTTTAGGTAATGTTCTTGCATATGTAGGGAATATTCCTCATTTTTTTTCTTGGATTTATGGCCTATAGTACACGGTTTTTACCGACTTTTTTGTTTTTCGACATTTTATTTATAATTATAGGGTTTAGGGTTTAGGGTTTAGGGTTTAGGGTTTTAGGTTTAGGGTTTAGGTAATGTTCTTGCATATGTAGGGAATATTCCTCATTTTTTTTCTTCGATTTATGGCCTATAGTACACGGGTTTTACCGACTTTTTTGTTTTTCGACATTTTATTTATATTTGTAGGGTTTAGGGTTCATGGTTTAGGTTTTAGGGTTTACGGTTTTAGGTTTAGGGTTTAGGTAATGTTCTTGCATATGTAGGGAATATTCCTCATTTTTTTTTCTTGGATTTATGGCCTATAGTACACGGTTTTTTCCGACTTTTTTTTTCCCGACATTTTATTAGTATTTGTATGGTTTAGGGTTCATGGTTTAGGTTTTAGGGTTTAGGGTTTAAGGTTTAGGGTTTAGGTAATGTTCTTGCATATGTAGGGAATATTCCTCATTTTTTTTCTTCGATTTATGTCCTATAGTACACGGTTTTTACCGACTCTTTTGTTTTTCGACATTTTATTTATATTTGTAGGGTTTAGGGTTCATGGTTTAGGTTTTATGGTTGAGGGTTTTAGGTTTAGCGTTTAGGTAATGTTCTTGCATATGTAGGGAATATTCCTCATTTTTTTTGTTGGATTTATGGCCTATAGTACACGGTTTTTACCGACTTTTTTGTTTTTCGACATTTTATTTATAATTATAGGGTTTAGGCTTTAGGTTTTAGGGTTTAGGGTTTAAGGTTTAGGGTTTAGGTAATGTTCTTGCATATGTAGGGAATATTCCTCATTTTTTTTCTTCGATTTATGGCCTATATAGTACACGGTTTTTACCGACTTTTTTGTTTTTCGACATTTTATTTATATTTGTAGGGTTTAGGGTTCATGGTTTAGGTTTTATGATTTACGGTTTTAGGTTTAGGGTTTAGGTAATGTTCTTGCATATGTAGGGAATATTCCTCATTTTTTTTCTTGGATTTAGGGCATATAGTACACGGTTTTTACCGACTTTTTTGTTTTTCGACATTTTATTTATATTTGTAGGGTTTAGGGTTCATGGTTTAGGTTTTATGGTTTAGGGTTTTAGGTTTAGCGTTTAGGTAATGTTCTTGCATATGTAGGGAATATTCCTCATTTTTTTTGTTGGATTTATGGCCTATAGTACACGGGTTTTACCGACTTTTTTGTTTTTCGACATTTTATTTATATTTGTAGGGTTTAGGGTTTATGATTTAGGTTTTAGGGTTTAGGGTTTTAGGTTTAGGGTTTAGCTAATGTTCTAGCATATGTAGGGAATATTCCTCATTTTTTTTCTTGGATTTATGGCCTATAGTACACGGTTTTTACCGACTTTTTTGTTTTTCGACATTTTATTAATATTTGTATGGTTTAGGGTTCATGGTTTAGGTTTTAGGTTTTAGGGTTTAAGGTTTAGGGTTTAGGTAATGTTCTTGCATATGTAGGGAATATTCCTCATTTTTTTTCTTGGATTTATGGCCTATAGTACACGGTTTTTACCGACTTTTTTGTTTTTCGACATTTTATTACTATTTGTATGGTTTAGGGTTCATGGTTTAGGTTTTAGGGTTTAGGGTTTAAGGTTTAGGGTTTAGGCAATGTTCTTGCATATGTAGGGAATATTCCTCATTTTTTTTCTTGGATTTATGGCCTATAGTACACAGTTTTTACCGACTTTTTTGTTTTTCGACATTTATTTATAATTAAAGGGTTTAGGTTTTAGGGTTTAGGGTTTTAGGTTTAGGTTTTGGGTAATGTTCTTGCATATGTAGGGAATATTCCTCATTTTATTTCTTCAATTTATGGTCTATATAGTACACGGGTTTTACCGACTGTTTTGTTTTTCGATATTTTATTTATATTTGTAGGGTTTAGGGTTCATGGTTTAGGTTTTAGGGTTTACGGTTTTAGGTTTAGGGTTTACGGTTTTAGGTTTAGGGTTTAGGTTTTAGGGTTTACGGCTTTAGGTTTAGGGTTTAGGTAATGTTCTTGCATATGTAGGGAATATTCCTCATTTTTTTTCTTGAATTTATGGCCTATAGTACACGGTTTTTACTGACTTTTTTTTTCCCGACATTTTATTAGTATTTGTATGGTTTAGGGTTCATGGTTTAGGTTTTAGGGTTTAGGGTTTAAGGTTTAGGGTTTAGGTAATGTTCTTGCATATGTAGGGAATATTCCTCATTTTTTTTCTTCGATTCATGGCCTATAGTACACGGTTTTTACCGACTTTTTTGTTTTTCGACATTTTATTTATATTTGTAGGGTTTAGGGTTCATGGTTTAGGTTTTATGGTTTAGGGTTTTAGGTTTAGCATTTAGGTAATGTTCTTACATATGTAGGGAATATTCCTCATTTTTTTTGTTGGATTTATGGCCTATAGTACACGGTTTTTACCGACTTTTTTGTTTTTCGACATTTGATTTATAATTATAGGTTTTAGGGTTTAGGGTTTTAGTTTTAGGGTTTAGGTAATGTTCTTGCATATGTAGGGAATATTCCTCATTTTTTTTCTTCGATTTATGGCCTATAGTACACGGGTTTTACCGACTTTTTTGTTTTTCGACATTTTATTTATATTTGTAGGGTTTAGGGCTCATGGTTTAGGTTTTAGGGTTTACGGTTTTAGGTTTAGGGTTTAGGTAATGTTCTTGCATATGTAGGGAATATTCCTCATTTTTTTTCTTCGATTTATGGCCTATAGTACACGGGTTTTACCGACTTTTTTGTTTTTCGACATTTTATTTATATTTGTAGGGTTTAGGGTTCATGGTTTAGGTTTTAGGGTTTACGGTTTTAGGTTTAGGGTTTAGGTAATGTTCTTGCATATGTAGGGAATATTCCTCATTTTTTTTTCTTGGATTTATGGCCTATAGTACACGGTTTTTTCCGACTTTTTTTTTCCCGACATTTTATTAGTATTTGTATGGTTTAGGGTTCATGGTTTAGGTTTTAGGGTTTAGGGTTTAAGGTTTAGGGTTTAGGTAATGTTCTTGCATATGTAGGGAATATTCCTCATTTTTTTTCTTCGATTTATGTCCTATAGTACACGGTTTTTACCGACTCTTTTGTTTTTCGACATTTTATTTATATTTGTAGGGTTTAGGGTTCATGGTTTAGGTTTTATGGTTGAGGGTTTTAGGTTTAGCGTTTAGGTAATGTTCTTGCATATGTAGGGAATATTCCTCATTTTTTTTGTTGGATTTATGGCCTATAGTACACGGTTTTTACCGACTTTTTTGTTTTTCGACATTTTATTTATAATTATAGGGTTTAGGCTTTAGGTTTTAGGGTTTAGGGTTTAAGGTTTAGGGTTTAGGTAATGTTCTTGCATATGTAGGGAATATTCCTCATTTTTTTTCTTCGATTTATGGCCTATATAGTACACGGTTTTTACCGACTTTTTTGTTTTTCGACATTTTATTTATATTTGTAGGGTTTAGGGTTCATGGTTTAGGTTTTATGATTTACGGTTTTAGGTTTAGGGTTTAGGTAATGTTCTTGCATATGTAGGGAATATTCCTCATTTTTTTTCTTGGATTTAGGGCATATAGTACACGGTTTTTACCGACTTTTTTGTTTTTCGACATTTTATTTATATTTGTAGGGTTTAGGGTTCATGGTTTAGGTTTTATGGTTTAGGGTTTTAGGTTTAGCGTTTAGGTAATGTTCTTGCATATGTAGGGAATATTCCTCATTTTTTTTGTTGGATTTATGGCCTATAGTACACGGGTTTTACCGACTTTTTTGTTTTTCGACATTTTATTTATATTTCTAGGGTTTAGGGTTTATGATTTAGGTTTTAGGGTTTAGGGTTTTAGGTTTAGGGTTTAGCTAATGTTCTAGCATATGTAGGGAATATTCCTCATTTTTTTTCTTGGATTTATGGCCTATAGTACACGGTTTTTACCGACTTTTTTGTTTTTCGACATTTTATTAATATTTGTATGGTTTAGGGTTCATGGTTTAGGTTTTAGGTTTTAGGGTTTAAGGTTTAGGGTTTAGGTAATGTTCTTGCATATGTAGGGAATATTCCTCATTTTTTTTCTTGGATTTATGGCCTATAGTACACGGTTTTTACCGACTTTTTTGTTTTTCGACATTTTATTACTATTTGTATGGTTTAGGGTTCATGGTTTAGGTTTTAGGGTTTAGGGTTTAAGGTTTAGGGTTTAGGCAATGTTCTTGCATATGTAGGGAATATTCCTCATTTTTTTTCTTGGATTTATGGCCTATAGTACACAGTTTTTACCGACTTTTTTGTTTTTCGACATTTATTTATAATTAAAGGGTTTAGGTTTTAGGGTTTAGGGTTTTAGGTTTAGGTTTTGGGTAATGTTCTTGCATATGTAGGGAATATTCCTCATTTTATTTCTTCAATTTATGGTCTATATAGTACACGGGTTTTACCGACTGTTTTGTTTTTCGATATTTTATTTATATTTGTAGGGTTTAGGGTTCATGGTTTAGGTTTTAGGGTTTACGGTTTTAGGTTTAGGGTTTACGGTTTTAGGTTTAGGGTTTAGGTTTTAGGGTTTACGGCTTTAGGTTTAGGGTTTAGGTAATGTTCTTGCATATGTAGGGAATATTCCTCATTTTTTTTCTTGAATTTATGGCCTATAGTACACGGTTTTTACTGACTTTTTTTTTCCCGACATTTTATTAGTATTTGTATGGTTTAGGGTTCATGGTTTAGGTTTTAGGGTTTAGGGTTTAAGGTTTAGGATTTAGGTAATGTTCTTGCATATGTAGGGAATATTCCTCATTTTTTTTCTTCGATTCATGGCCTATAGTACACGGTTTTTACCGACTTTTTTGTTTTTCGACATTTTATTTATATTTGTAGGGTTTAGGGTTCATGGTTTAGGTTTTATGGTTTAGGGTTTTAGGTTTAGCATTTAGGTAATGTTCTTACATATGTAGGGAATATTCCTCATTTTTTTTGTTGGATTTATGGCCTATAGTACACGGTTTTTACCGACTTTTTTGTTTTTCGACATTTGATTTATAATTATAGGTTTTAGGGTTTAGGGTTTTAGTTTTAGGGTTTAGGTAATGTTCTTGCATATGTAGGGAATATTCCTCATTTTTTTTCTTCGATTTATGGCCTATAGTACACGGGTTTTACCGACTTTTTTGTTTTTCGACATTTTATTTATATTTGTAGGGTTTAGGGCTCATGGTTTAGGTTTTAGGGTTTAGGGTTTTAGGTTTAGGGTTTAGGTAATGTTCTTGCATATGTAGGGAATATTCCTCATTTTTTTTCTTCGATTTATGGCCTATAGTACACGGGTTTTACCGACTTTTTTGTTTTTCGACATTTTATTTATATTTGTAGGGTTTAGGGTTCATGGTTTAGGTTTTATGGTTTAGGGTTTTAGGTTTAGGGTTTAGGTAATGTTCTTGCATATGTAGGGAATATTCCTCATTTTTTTTCTTGGATTTATGGCCTATAGTACACGGGTTTTACCGACTTTTTTGTTTTACGACATTTTATTTATATTTGTATGGTTTAGGGTTCATGGTTTAGGTTTTAGGGTTTAGGGTTTAAGGTTTAGGGTTTAGGTAATGTTCTTGCATATGTAGGGAATATTCCTCATTTTTTTTCTTGGATTTATGGCCTATAGTACACGGTTTTTACCGACTTTTTTGTTTTTCGACATTTATTTATAATTATAGGGTTTAGGGTTTAGGGTTTAGGGTTTTAGGTTTAGGGTTTAGGTAATATTCTTGCATATGTAGGGAATATTCCTCATTTTTTTTCTTCAATTTATGGCCTATATAGTACACGGGTTTTACCGACTGTTTTGTTTTTCGATATTTTATTTATATTTGTAGGGTTTAGGGTTCATGGTTTAGGTTTTAGGGTTTTAGGTTTAGCGTTTAGGTAATGTTCTTGCATATGTAGGGAATATTCCTCATTTTTTTTGTTGGATTTATGGCCTATATAGTACACGGTTTTTACCGACTTTTTTGTTTTTCGACATTTTATTAGTATTTGTATGGTTTAGGGTTCATGGTTTAGGTTTTAGGGTTTAGGGTTTAAAGTTTAGGGTTTAGGTAATGTTCTTGCATATGTAGGGAATATTCCTCATTTTTTTTCTTCGATTTATGGCCTATAGTACACGGGTTTTACCGACTTTTTTGTTTTTCGACATTTTATTTATATTTGTAGGGTTTAGCGTTCATGGTTTAGGTTTTATGGTTTAGGGTTTTGGGTTTAGGGTTTAGGTAATGTTCTTGCATATGTAGGGAATATTCCTCATTTTTTTTCTTGGATTTATGGCCTATAGTACACGGGTTTTACCGACTTTTTTGTTTTACGACATTTTATTTATATTTGTATGGTTTAGGGTTCATGGTTTAGGTTTTAGGGTTTAGGGTTTAAGGTTTAGGGTTTAGGTAATGTTCTTGCATATGTAGGGAATATTCCTCATTTTTTTTCTTGGATTTATGGCCTATAGTACACGGTTTTTACCGACTTTTTTGTTTTTCGACATTTATTTATAATTATAGGGTTTAGGGTTTAGGGTTTAGGGTTTTAGGTTTAGGGTTTAGGTAATATTCTTGCATATGTAGGGAATATTCCTCATTTTTTTTCTTCAATTTATGGCCTATATAGTACACGGGTTTTACCGACTGTTTTGTTTTTCGATATTTTATTTATATTTGTAGGGTTTAGGGTTCATGGTTTAGGTTTTAGGGTTTTAGGTTTAGCGTTTAGGTAATGTTCTTGCATATGTAGGGAATATTCCTCATTTTTTTTGTTGGATTTATGGCCTATATAGTACACGGTTTTTACCGACTTTTTTGTTTTTCGACATTTTATTAGTATTTGTATGGTTTAGGGTTCATGGTTTAGGTTTTAGGGTTTAGGGTTTAAAGTTTAGGGTTTAGGTAATGTTCTTGCATATGTAGGGAATATTCCTCATTTTTTTTCTTCGATTTATGGCCTATAGTACACGGGTTTTACCGACTTTTTTGTTTTTCGACATTTTATTTATATTTGTAGGGTTTAGCGTTCATGGTTTAGGTTTTATGGTTTAGGGTTTTGGGTTTAGGGTTTAGGTAATGTTCTTGCATATGTAGGGAATATTCCTCATTTTTTTTCTTGGATTTATGGCCTATAGTACACGGGTTTTACCGACTTTTTTGTTTTACGACATTTTATTTATATTTGTATGGTTTAGGGTTCATGGTTTAGGTTTTAGGGTTTAGGGTTTAAGGTTTAGGGTTTAGGTAATGTTCTTGCATATGTAGGGAATATTCCTCATTTTTTTTCTTGGATTTATGGCCTATAGTACACGGTTTTTACCGACTTTTTTGTTTTTCGACATTTATTTATAATTATAGGGTTTAGGGTTTAGGGTTTAGGGTTTTAGGTTTAGGGTTTAGGTAATATTCTTGCATATGTAGGGAATATTCCTCATTTTTTTTCTTCAATTTATGGCCTATATAGTACACGGGTTTTACCGACTGTTTTGTTTTTCGATATTTTATTTATATTTGTAGGGTTTAGGGTTCATGGTTTAGGTTTTAGGGTTTTAGGTTTAGCGTTTAGGTAATGTTCTTGCATATGTAGGGAATATTCCTCATTTTTTTTGTTGGATTTATGGCCTATATAGTACACGGTTTTTACCGACTTTTTTGTTTTTCGACATTTTATTAGTATTTGTATGGTTTAGGGTTCATGGTTTAGGTTTTAGGGTTTAGGGTTTAAAGTTTAGGGTTTAGGTAATGTTCTTGCATATGTAGGGAATATTCCTCATTTTTTTTCTTCGATTTATGGCCTATAGTACACGGGTTTTACCGACTTTTTTGTTTTTCGACATTTTATTTATATTTGTAGGGTTTAGCGTTCATGGTTTAGGTTTTATGGTTTAGGGTTTTGGGTTTAGGGTTTAGGTAATGTTCTTGCATATGTAGGGAATATTCCTCATTTTTTTTCTTGGATTTATGGCCTATAGTACACGGGTTTTACCGACTTTTTTGTTTTACGACATTTTATTTATATTTGTATGGTTTAGGGTTCATGGTTTAGGTTTTAGGGTTTAGGGTTTAAGGTTTAGGGTTTAGGTAATGTTCTTGCATATGTAGGGAATATTCCTCATTTTTTTTCTTGGATTTATGGCCTATAGTACACGGTTTTTACCGACTTTTTTGTTTTTCGACATTTATTTATAATTATAGGGTTTAGGGTTTAGGGTTTAGGGTTTAGGGTTTTAGGTTTAGGGTTTAGGTAATGTTCTTGCATATGTAGGGAATATTCCTCATTTTTTTTCTTCAATTTATGGCCTATATCGTACACGGGTTTTACCGACTGTTTTGTTTTTCGATATTTTATTTATATTTGTAGGGTTTAGGGTTCATGGTTTCGGTTTTAGGGTTTTAGGTTTAGCGTTTAGGTAATGTTCTTGCATATGTAGGGAATATTCCTCATTTTTTTTCTTGGATTTATGGCCTATAGTACACGGTTTTTACCGACTTTTTTGTTTTTCGACATTTTATTACTATTTGTATGGTTTAGGGTTCATGGTTTAGGTTTTAGGGTTTAGGGTTTAAGGTTTAGGGTTTAGGCAATGTTCTTGCATATGTAGGGAATATTCCTCATTTTTTTTCTTGGATTTATGGCCTATAGTACACAGTTTTTACCGACTTTTTTGTTTTTCGACATTTATTTATAATTAAAGGGTTTAGGTTTTAGGGTTTAGGGTTTTAGGTTTAGGTTTTGGGTAATGTTCTTGCATATGTAGGGAATATTCCTCATTTTATTTCTTCAATTTATGGCCTATATAGTACACGGGTTTTACCGACTGTTTTGTTTTTCGATATTTTATTTATATTTGTAGGGTTTAGGGTTCATGGTTTAGGTTTTAGGGTTTACGGTTTTAGGTTTAGGGTTTAGGTAATGTTCTTGCATATGTAGGGAATATTCCTCATTTTTTTTCTTGAATTTATGGCCTATAGTACACGGTTTTTACCGACTTTTTTTTCCCCGACATTTTATTAGTATTTGTATGGTTTAGGGTTCATGGTTTAGGTTTTAGGGTTTAGGGTTTAAGGTTTAGGGTTTAGGTAATGTTCTTGCATATGTAGGGAATATTCCTCATTTTTTTTCTTCGATTCATGGCCTATAGTACACGGTTTTTACCGACTTTTTTGTTTTTCGACATTTTATTTATATTTGTAGGGTTTAGGGTTCATGGTTTAGGTTTTATGGTTTAGGGTTTTAGGTTTAGCGTTTAGGTAATGTTCTTACATATGTAGGGAATATTCCTCATTTTTTTTGTTGGATTTATGGCCTATAGTACACGGTTTTTACCGACTTTTTTGTTTTTCGACATTTGATTTATAATTATAGGGTTTAGGGTTTAGGTTTTAGGGTTTAGGGTTTTAGGTTTAGGGTTTAGGTAATGTTCTTGCATATGTAGGGAATACTCCTCATTTTTCTTCTTCGATTTATGGCCTATATAGTACACGGGTTTTACCGACTTTTTTGTTTTTCGACATTTTATTTATATTTGTAGGGTTTAGGGCTCATGGTTTAGGTTTTAGGGTTTACGGTTTTAGGTTTAGGGTTTAGGTAAAGTTCTTGCATATGTAGGGAATATTCCTCATTTTTTTTTCTTCGATTTATGGCCTATAGTACACGGGTTTTACCGACTTTTTTGTTTTTCGACATTTTATTTATATTTGTAGGGTTTAGGGTTCATGGTTTAGGTTTTAGGGTTTAGGGTTTTAGGTTTAGGGTTTAGGTAATGTTCTTGCATATGTAGGGAATATTCCTCATTTTTTTTCTTCGATTTATGGCCTATAGTACACGGGTTTTACCGACTTTTTTGTTTTTCGACATTTTATTTATATTTGTAGGGTTTAGGTCTCATGGTTTAGGTTTTAGGGTTTACGGTTTTAGGTTTAGGGTTTAGGTAATGTTCTTGCATATGTAGGGAATATTCCTCATTTTTTTTCTTCGATTTATGGCCTATAGTACACGGGTTTTACCGACTTTTTTGTTTTTCGACATTTTATTTATATTTGTAGGGTTTAGGGTTTATGATTTAGGTTTTAGGGTTTAGGGTTTTAGGTTTAGGGTTTAGCTAATGTTCTAGCATATGTAGGGAATATTCCTCATTTTTTTTCTTGGATTTATGGCCTATAGTACACGGTTTTTACCGACTTTTTTTTTTCCGACATTTTATTAGTATTTGTATGGTTTAGGGTTCATGGTTTAGGTTTTAGGGTTTAGGGTTTAAGGTTTAGGGTTTAGGTAATGTTCTTGCATATGTAGGGAATATTCCTCATTTTTTTTCTTCGATTCATGGCCTATAGTACACGGTTTTTACCGACTTTTTTGTTTTTCGACATTTTATTTATATTTGTAGGGTTTAGGGTTTAGGTTTTAGGGTTTAGGGTTTTAGGTTTAGGGTTTAGGTAATGTTCTTGCATATGTAGGGAATACTCCTCATTTTTCTTCTTCGATTTATGGCCTATATAGTACACGGGTTTTACCGACTTTTTTGTTTTTCGACATTTTATTTATATTTGTAGGGTTTAGGGCTCATGGTTTAGGTTTTAGGGTTTACGGTTTTAGGTTTAGGGTTTAGGTAATGTTCTTGCATATGTAGGGAATATTCCTCATTTTTTTTCTTCGATTTATGGCCTATAGTACACGGGTTTTACCGACTTTTTTGTTTTTCGACATTTTATTTATATTTGTAGGGTTTAGGGTTTATGATTTAGGTTTTAGGGTTTAGGGTTTTAGGTTTAGGGTTTAGCTAATGTTCTAGCATATGTAGGGAATATTCCTCATTTTTTTTCTTGGATTTATGGCCTATAGTACACGGTTTTTACCGACTTTTTTTTTCCCGACATTTTATTAGTATTTGTATGGTTTAGGGTTCATGGTTTAGGTTTTAGGGTTTAGGGTTTAAGGTTTAGGGTTTAGGTAATGTTCTTGCATATGTAGGGAATATTCCTCATTTTTTTTCTTCGATTCATGGCCTATAGTACACGGTTTTTACCGACTTTTTTGTTTTTCGACATTTTATTTATATTTGTAGGGTTTAGGGTTCATGGTTTAGGTTTTATGGTTTAGGGTTTTAGGTTTAGCGTTTAGGTAATGTTCTTACATATGTAGGGAATATTCCTCATTTTTTTTGTTGGATTTATGGCCTATAGTACACGGTTTTTACCGACTTTTTTGTTTTTCGACATTTGATTTATAATTATAGGGTTTAGGGTTTAGGTTTTAGGGTTTAGGGTTTTAGGTTTAGGGTTTAGGTAATGTTCTTGCATATGTAGGGAATACTCCTCATTTTTTTTCTTCGATTTATGGCCTATATAGTACACGGGTTTTACCGACTTTTTTGTTTTTCGACATTTTATTTATATTTGTAGGGTTTAGGGTTTAGGTTTTAGGGTTTAGGGTTTTAGGTTTAGGGTTTAGGTAATGTTCTTGCATATGTAGGGAATACTCCTCATTTTTCTTCTTCGATTTATGGCCTATATAGTACACGGGTTTTACCGACTTTTTTGTTTTTCGACATTTTATTTATATTTGTAGGGTTTAGGGCTCATGGTTTAGGTTTTAGGGTTTACGGTTTTAGGTTTAGGGTTTAGGTAATGTTCTTGCATATGTAGGGAATATTCCTCATTTTTTTTTCTTCGATTTATGGCCTATAGTACACGGGTTTTACCGACTTTTTTGTTTTTCGACATTTTATTTATATTTGTAGGGTTTAGGGTTCATGGTTTAGGTTTTAGGGTTTAGGGTTTTAGGTTTAGGGTTTAGGTAATGTTCTTGCATATGTAGGGAATATTCCTCATTTTTTTTCTTCGATTTATGGCCTATAGTACACGGGTTTTACCGACTTTTTTGTTTTTCGACATTTTATTTATATTTGTAGGGTTTAGGGCTCATGGTTTAGGTTTTAGGGTTTACGGTTTTAGGTTTAGGGTTTAGGTAATGTTCTTGCATATGTAGGGAATATTCCTCATTTTTTTTCTTCGATTTATGGCCTATAGTACACGGGTTTTACCGACTTTTTTGTTTTTCGACATTTTATTTATATTTGTAGGGTTTAGGGTTTATGATTTAGGTTTTAGGGTTTAGGGTTTTAGGTTTAGGGTTTAGCTAATGTTCTAGCATATGTAGGGAATATTCCTCATTTTTTTTCTTGGATTTATGGCCTATAGTACACGGTTTTTACCGACTTTTTTTTTCCCGACATTTTATTAGTATTTGTATGGTTTAGGGTTCATGGTTTAGGTTTTAGGGTTTAGGGTTTAAGGTTTAGGGTTTAGGTAATGTTCTTGCATATGTAGGGAATATTCCTCATTTTTTTTCTTCGATTCATGGCCTATAGTACACGGTTTTTACCGACTTTTTTGTTTTTCGACATTTTATTTATATTTGTAGGGTTTAGGGTTCATGGTTTAGGTTTTATGGTTTAGGGTTTTAGGTTTAGCGTTTAGGTAATGTTCTTACATATGTAGGGAATATTCCTCATTTTTTTTGTTGGATTTATGGCCTATAGTACACGGTTTTTACCGACTTTTTTGTTTTTCGACATTTGATTTATAATTATAGGGTTTAGGGTTTAGGTTTTAGGGTTTAGGGTTTTAGGTTTAGGGTTTAGGTAATGTTCTTGCATATGTAGGGAATACTCCTCATTTTTTTTCTTCGATTTATGGCCTATATAGTACACGGGTTTTACCGACTTTTTTGTTTTTCGACATTTTATTTATATTTGTAGGGTTTAGGGCTCATGGTTTAGGTTTTAGGGTTTACGGTTTTAGGTTTAGGGTTTAGGTAATGTTCTTGCATATGTAGGGAATATTCCTCATTTTTTTTTCTTCGATTTATGGCCTATAGTACACGGGTTTTACCGACTTTTTTGTTTTTCGACATTTTATTTATAATTATAGGGTTTAGGGTTTAGGTTTTAGGGTTTAGGGTTTTTGGTTTAGGGTTTAGGTAATGTTCTTGCATATGTAGGGAATATCGAGGCATGACCTTTTTAAAAAGGAAAGAAAAGAGAACCTGCTGGTACGAAAATTTGAATTTTAAAAGAAAACATTTACAAGCTAAAGGAACAATTAAACGATAAATAAAAGTCTTTGCCAAACGCGGCTACAAGGCGAGATAAAATAAACGAATGTAAATTGCCCGTAGGCTACAACCTCAAAATATAATATAAATGAAAAGAAAGCAAAAGCCCGAACCCAGGTGATGCATTGCGATGGCTCCTATCCAAATGTGCCAACCTATAATGTACCTGAATGACAAAATTGTAACGGTGAGTCCCACGCACCTAACTAGACGGGACGGCACCACATACACCGTCACTCCATCTCATAAATGCAAGAACTCACAAATTCTACAACTATGATAAACGACGTATAAAACGAAATATAATGACATTCTACAACTACGATAAATTAAATAAATTAAATAACATCAACACACATCTATAGCATACATGGACCTCTCACGCCACCTACCCCGGTCCGGAAGGTAGGTCATTCCCTATCCCTTCGGCCGTCTTCTGTCCCCGGAATTAGGGAGAGACAGAGACCATTGCAACATAAAAGTAGATTTATAGTGCGCACTTGGACCTCTCACGCCACTCGCCCCAGTCCGTAAGACGAGTCATTCCCTATCCCTTCGGCCGTCTTCTGTCCCCGGAATTAGGGAGAGACAGAGACCATTGCAACATAAAAGTAAATAGTGCACACTGGGACCTTTAACGCCACTCGCCCCGGTCCGTAAGACGAGTCATTCCCTATCCCCTCGGCCGTCTTCTGTCCCCGGAATTAGGGAGAGACAGAGACCATTGCCACTACAGCTAAATCACAAGGCCTCGGCCAATAATATAAATCCACGCAAATAACACATTCTCATAATACCAACATTCTCAAACATCACTATAACGTCAATCAACATAACACATAACCATATGTACTAAATTCGCAACTAGCCAAACAACTCCAATAACGTAAAATCTCATTCGGGCATTTTAACAAACACCTTGTATGCACAATCTAAAACTCATCTCTTTTCAACAATATTTTACTCAATTCTATCAACAACCATCATCACATATATTTAACGCATAAAACACGCAAACCCATCAATATTCTCATCAATTCAAAATTTATATATCTAAGGTCTCAACCTCTACCATTCAAATAAATGGAATTAAAAGTGTAGCAACTAACCCCAATTAACAATATAAGAACATAATTGATATAAAAGGCAAAAACCCCCCAATTTACAATAAACGTAAAACCTAATCCTAACATACACCCTCGTCTAGTCGCTATGGATAACCCCCGTTACCTTAGAGCGTAGAGGAGATGCTTCCGGTATGAACCCGCTAATGGTGGTTTTCTTTTCCTCTTCTTCTTCTTCTTCTTTTTCTCTCTCTTCTTCTCTCTTCTTCTCTCTTATGTATTTTGCTGGTTTTAGCTATTGAAAAGTGGCTGGAAAATGTTTATAAAACCTGTTTTGAGATAGTTTGTGGTAACGAACTATTTGGTCCCCAAAGTTCTAAAACTTAACTCTTAATCCAAAAATAAAGTTTTACTACTCAAAATAACAAATCTTTAGAAACAAAACTATTGGGTCCTTTTTATTAGTAAAATTAGTAACAGGTTTTAAAAAATAAAGTTTTTCGGAAGAGTTTCGGTTTTTGGTAAAATTTTGTATAAAACGTTTTTGGATAAATTAAATCATAAATAAAACCATTTATAAAAATACGGGATGTTACAATAGTACACGGGTTTTACCGACTTTTTTGTTTTTCGACATTTTATTTATATTTGTAGGGTTTAGGGTTCATGGTTTAGGTTTTATGGTTTAGGGTTTTAGGTTTAGCGTTTAGGTAATGTTCTTGCATATGTAGGGAATATTCCTCATTTTTTTTGTTGGATTTATGGCCTATAGTACACGGTTTTTACCGACTTTTTTGTTTTTCGACATTTTATTTATAATTATAGGGTTTAGGGTTTAGGGTTTAGGGTTTAGGTTTTAGGGTTTAGGGTTTTACGTTTAGGGTTTAGGTAATGTTCTTGCATATGTAGGGAATATTCCTCATTTTTTTTCTTCGATTTATGGCCTATAGTACACGGGTTTTACCGACTTTTTTGTTTTTCGACATTTTATTTATATTTGTAGGGTTTAGGGTTCATGGTTTAGGTTTTAGGGTTTACGGTTTTAGGTTTAGGGTTTAGGTAATGTTCTTGCATATGTAGGGAATATTCCTCATTTTTTTTCTTGGATTTATGGCCTATAGTACACAGTTTTTACCGACTTTTTTGTTTTTCGACATTTTATTAGTATTTGTATGGTTTAGGGTTCATGGTTTAGGTTTTAGGGTTTAGGGTTTAAGGTTTAGGGTTTAGGTAATGTTCTTGCATATGTAGAGAATATTCCTCATTTTTTTTCTTCGATTTATGGCCTATAGTACACGGTTTTTACCGACTTTTTTGTTTTTCGACATTTGATTTATATTTGTAGGGTTTAGGGTTCATGGTTTAGGTTTTATGGTTTAGGGTTTTAGGTTTAGCGTTTAGGTAATGTTCTTGCATATGTAGGGAATATTCCTCATTTTTTTTGTTGGATTTATGGCCTATAGTACACGGTTTTTACCGACTTTTTTGTTTTTCGACATTTTATTTATAATTATGGGGTTTAGGGTTTAGGTTTTAGGGTTTAGGGTTTTAGGTTTAGGTAATGTTCTTGCATATGTAGGGAATATTCCTCATTTTTTTTCTTCGATTTATGGCCTATAGTACACGGGTTTTACCGACTTTTTTGTTTTTCGACATTTTATTTATATTTGTAGGGTTTAGGGCTCATGGTTTAGGTTTTAGGGTTTACGGTTTTAGGTTTAGGGTTTAGGTAATGTTCTTGCATATGTAGGGAATATTCCTCATTTTTTTTCTTGGATTTATGGCCTATAGTACACGGGTTTTACCGACTTTTTTGTTTTACGACATTTTATTTATATTTGTATGGCTTAGGGTTCATGGTTTAGGTTTTAGGGTTTAGGGTTTAAGGTTTAGGGTTTAGGTAATGTTCTTGCATATGTAGGGAATATTCCTCATTTTTTTTCTTGGATTTATGGCCTATAGTACACGGTTTTTACCGACTTTTTTGTTTTTCGACATTTATTTATAATTATAGGGATTAGGGTTTAGGGTTTAGGGTTTAGGGTTTTAGGTTTAGGGTTTAGGTAATGTTCTTGCATATGTAGGGAATATTCCTCATTTTTTTTCTTCGATTTAAGGCCTATAGTACACGGGTTTTACCGACTTTTTTGTTTTTCGACATTTTATTTATATTTGTAGGGTTTAGGGTTCATGGTTTAGGTTTTAGGGTTTACGGTTTTAGGTTTAGGGTTTAGGTAATGTTCTTGCATATGTAGGGAATATTCCTCATTTTTTTTCTTGGATTTATGGCCTATAGTACACGGTTTTTACCGACTTTTTTGTTTTTCGACATTTTATTAGTATTTGTATGGTTTAGGGTTCATGGTTTAGGTTTTAGGGTTTAGGGTTTAAGGTTTAGGGTTTAGGTAATGTTCTTGCATATGTAGAGAATATTCCTCATTTTTTTTCTTCGATTTATGGCCTATAGTACACGGTTTTTACCGACTTTTTTGTTTTTCGACATTTGATTTATATTTGTAGGGTTTAGGGTTCATGGTTTAGGTTTTATGGTTTAGGGTTTTAGGTTTAGCGTTTAGGTAATGTTCTTGCATATGTAGGGAATATTCCTCATTTTTTTTGTTGGATTTATGGCCTATAGTACACGGTTTTTACCGACTTTTTTGTTTTTCGACATTTTATTTATAATTATGGGGTTTAGGGTTTAGGTTTTAGGGTTTAGGGTTTTAGGTTTAGGTAATGTTCTTGCATATGTAGGGAATATTCCTCATTTTTTTTCTTCGATTTATGGCCTATAGTACACGGGTTTTACCGACTTTTTTGTTTTTCGACATTTTATTTATATTTGTAGGGTTTAGGGCTCATGGTTTAGGTTTTAGGGTTTACGGTTTTAGGTTTAGGGTTTAGGTAATGTTCTTGCATATGTAGGGAATATTCCTCATTTTTTTTCTTGGATTTATGGCCTATAGTACACGGGTTTTACCGACTTTTTTGTTTTACGACATTTTATTTATATTTGTATGGCTTAGGGTTCATGGTTTAGGTTTTAGGGTTTAGGGTTTAAGTTTTAGGGTTTAGGTAATGTTCTTGCATATGTAGGGAATATTCCTCATTTTTTTTCTTGGATTTATGGCCTATAGTACACGGTTTTTACCGACTTTTTTGTTTTTCGACATTTATTTATAATTATAGGGATTAGGGTTTAGGGTTTAGGGTTTAGGGTTTTAGGTTTAGGGTTTAGGTAATGTTCTTGCATATGTAGGGAATATTCCTCATTTTTTTTCTTCGATTTAAGGCCTATAGTACACGGGTTTTACCGACTTTTTTGTTTTTCGACATTTTATTTATATTTGTAGGGTTTAGGGTTCATGGTTTAGGTTTTAGGGTTTACGGTTTTAGGTTTAGGGTTTAGGTAATGTTCTTGCATATGTAGGGAATATTCCTCATTTTTTTTCTTGGATTTATGGCCTATAGTACACGGTTTTTACCGACTTTTTTGTTTTTCGACATTTTATTAGTATTTGTATGGTTTAGGGTTCATGGTTTAGGTTTTAGGGTTTAGGGTTTAAGGTTTAGGGTTTAGGTAATGTTCTTGCATATGTAGGGAATATTCCTCATTTTTTTTCGTCGATTTATGGCCTATAGTACACGGTTTTTACCGACTTTTTTGTTTTTCGACATTTGATTTATATTTGTAGGGTTTAGGGTTCATGGTTTAGGTTTTATGGTTTAGGGTTTTAGGTTTAGCGTTTAGGTAATGTTCTTACATATGTAGAGAATATTCCTCATTTTTTTTGTTGGATTTATGGCCTATAGTACACGGTTTTTACCGACTTTTTTGTTTTTCGACATTTTATTTATAATTATAGCGTTTAGGGTTTAGGTTTTAGGGTTTAGGGTTTTAGGTTTAGGGTTTAGGTAATGTTCTTGCATATGTAGGGAATATTCCTCATTTTTTTTCTTCGATTTATGGCCTATATAGTACACGGGTTTTACCGACTTTTTTGTTTTTCGACATTTTATTTATATTTGTATGGTTTAGGGTTCATGGTTTAGGTTTTAGGGTTTAGGGTTTAAGGTTTAGGGTTTAGGTAATGTTCTTGCATATGTAGGGAATATTCCTCATTTTTTTTCGTCGATTTATGGCCTATAGTACACGGTTTTTACCGACTTTTTTGTTTTTCGACATTTGATTTATATTTGTAGGGTTTAGGGTTCATGGTTTAGGTTTTATGGTTTAGGGTTTTAGGTTTAGCGTTTAGGTAATGTTCTTACATATGTAGAGAATATTCCTCATTTTTTTTGTTGGATTTATGGCCTATAGTACACGGTTTTTACCGACTTTTTTGTTTTTCGACATTTTATTTATAATTATGGGGTTTAGGGTTTAGGTTTTAGGGTTTAGGGTTTTAGGTTTAGGGTTTAGGTAATGTTCTTGCATATGTAGGGAATATTCCTCATTTTTTTTCTTCGATTTATGGCCTATAGTACACGGGTTTTACCGACTTTTTTGTTTTTCGACATTTTATTTATATTTGTAGGGTTTAGGGCTCATGGTTTAGGTTTTAGGGTTTACGGTTTTAGGTTTAGGGTTTAGGTAATGTTCTTGCATATGTAGGGAATATTCCTCATTTTTTTTCTTGGATTTATGGCCTATAGTACACGGGTTTTACCGACATTTTTGTTTTTCGACATTTTATTTATATTTGTAGGGTTTAGGGTTCATGGTTTAGGTTTTATGGTTTATGGTTTTAGGTTTAGCATTTAGGTAATGTTCTTGCATATGTAGGGAATATTCCTCATTTTTTTTGTTGGATTTATGGCCTATAGTACACGGTTTTTACCGACTTTTTTGTTTTTCAAAATTTTATTTATAATTATAGGGTTTAGGGTTTAGGTTTTAGGGTTTAGGGTTTTAGGTTTAGGGTTTTAGGTTTAGGGTTTAGGTAATGTTCTTGCATATGTAGGGAATATTCCTCATTTTTTTTCTTCGATTTATGGCCTATATAGTACACGGGTTTTACCGACTTTTTTGTTTTTCGACATTTTATTTATATTTGTATGGTTTAGGGTTCATGGTTTAGGTTTTAGGGTTTAGGGTTTAAGGTTTAGGGTTTAGGTAATGTTCTTGCATATGTAGGGAATATTCCTCATTTTTTTTCTTGGATTTATGGCCTATAGTACACGGTTTTTACCGACTTTTTTGTTTTTCGACATTTTATTAGTATTTGTATGGTTTAGGGTTCATGGTTTAGGTTTTAGGGTTTAGGGCTTAAGGTTTAGGGTTTAGGTAATGTTCTTGCATATGTAGGGAATATTCCTCATTTTTTTTCTTCGATTTATGGCCTATAGTACACGGTTTTTACTGACTTTTTTGTTTTTGGACATTTTATTTATATTTGTAGGGTTTAGGGTTCATGGTTTAGGTTTTATGGTTTAGGGTTTTAGGTTTAGGGTCTAGGTAATGTTCTTGCATATGTAGGGAATATTCCTCATTTTTTTTGTTGGATTTATGGCCTATAGTACACGGTTTTTACCGACTTTTTTGTTTTTCGACATTTTATTTATAATTATGGGGTTTAGGGTTTAGGTTTTAGGGTTTAGGGTTTTAGGTTTAGGGTTTAGGTAATGTTCTTGCATATGTAGGGAATATTCCTCATTTTTTTTCTTCGATTTATGGCCTATAGTACACGGGTTTTACCGACTTTTTTGTTTTTCGACATTTTATTTATATTTGTAGGGTTTAGGGCTCATGGTTTAGGTTTTAGGGTTTACGGTTTTAGGTTTAGGGTTTAGGTAATGTTCTTGCATATGTAGGGAATATTCCTCATTTTTTTTCTTGGATTTATGGCCTATAGTACACGGGTTTTACCGACTTTTTTGTTTTTCGACATTTTATTTATATTTGTAGGGTTTAGGGTTCATGGTTTAGGTTTTATGGTTTATGGTTTTAGGTTTAGCGTTTAGGTAATGTTCTTGCATATGTAGGGAATATTCCTCATTTTTTTTGTTGGATTTATGGCCTATAGTACACGGTTTTTACCGACTTTTTTGTTTTTCAAAATTTTATTTATAATTATAGGGTTTAGGGTTTAGGTTTTAGGGTTTAGGGTTTTAGGTTTAGGGTTTTAGGTTTAGGGTTTAGGTAATGTTCTTGCATATGTAGGGAATATTCCTCATTTTTTTTCTTCGATTTATGGCCTATATAGTACACGGGTTTTACCGACTTTTTTGTTTTTCGACATTTTATTTATATTTGTATGGTTTAGGGTTCATGGTTTAGGTTTTAGGGTTTAGGGTTTAAGGTTTAGGGTTTAGGTAATGTTCTTGCATATGTAGGGAATATTCCTCATTTTTTTTCTTGGATTTATGGCCTATAGTACACGGTTTTTACCGACTTTTTTGTTTTTCGACATTTTATTAGTATTTGTATGGTTTAGGGTTCATGGTTTAGGTTTTAGGGTTTAGGGCTTAAGGTTTAGGGTTTAGGTAATGTTCTTGCATATGTAGGGAATATTCCTCATTTTTTTTCTTCGATTTATGGCCTATAGTACACGGTTTTTACCGACTTTTTTGTTTTTGGACATTTTATTTATATTTGTAGGGTTTAGGGTTCATGGTTTAGGTTTTATGGTTTAGGGTTTTAGGTTTAGCGTTTAGGTAATGTTCTTGCATATGTAGGGAATATTTCTCATTTTTTTTGTTGGATTTATGGCCTATAGTACACGGTTTTTACCGACTTTTTTGTTTTTCGACATTTTATTTATAATTATGGGGTTTAGGGTTTAGGTTTTAGGGTTTAGGGTTTTAGGTTTAGGGTTTAGGTAATGTTCTTGCATATGTAGGGAATATTCCTCATTTTTTTTCGTCGATTTATGGCCTATAGTACACGGTTTTTACCGACTTTTTTGTTTTTCGACATTTGATTTATATTTGTAGGGTTTAGGGTTCATGGTTTAGGTTTTATGGTTTAGGGTTTTAGGTTTAGCGTTTAGGTAATGTTCTTACATATGTAGAGAATATTCCTCATTTTTTTTGTTGGATTTATGGCCTATAGTACACGGTTTTTACCGACTTTTTTGTTTTTCGACATTTTATTTATAATTATAGCGTTTAGGGTTTAGGTTTTAGGGTTTAGGGTTTTAGGTTTAGGGTTTAGGTAATGTTCTTGCATATGTAGGGAATATTCCTCATTTTTTTTCTTCGATTTATGGCCTATATAGTACACGGGTTTTACCGACTTTTTTGTTTTTCGACATTTTATTTATATTTGTATGGTTTAGGGTTCATGGTTTAGGTTTTAGGGTTTAGGGTTTAAGGTTTAGGGTTTAGGTAATGTTCTTGCATATGTAGGGAATATTCCTCATTTTTTTTCTTGGATTTATGGCCTATAGTACACGGTTTTTACCGACTTTTTTGTTTTTCGACATTTTATTAGTATTTGTATGGTTTAGGGTTCATGGTTTAGGTTTTAGGGTTTAGGGTTTAAGGTTTAGGGTTTAGGTAATGTTCTTGCATATGTAGGGAATATTCCTCATTTTTTTTCTTCGATTTATGGCCTATAGTACACGGTTTTTACCGACTTTTTTGTTTTTCGACATTTTATTTATATTTGTAGGGTTTAGGGTTCATGGTTTAGGTTTTATGGTTTAGGGTTTTAGGTTTAGCGTTTAGGTAATGTTCTTGCATATGTAGGGAATATTCCTCATTTTTTTTGTTGGATTTATGGCCTATAGTACACGGTTTTTACCGACTTTTTTGTTTTTCGACATTTTATTTATAATTATGGGGTTTAGGGTTTAGGTTTTAGGGTTTAGGGTTTTAGGTTTAGGGTTTAGGTAATGTTCTTGCATATGTAGGGAATATTCCTCATTTTTTTTCTTCGATTTATGGCCTATAGTACACGGGTTTTACCGACTTTTTTGTTTTTCGACATTTTATTTATATTTGTAGGGTTTAGGGCTCATGGTTTAGGTTTTAGGGTTTACGGTTTTAGGTTTAGGGTTTAGGTAATGTTCTTGCATATGTAGGGAATATTCCTCATTTTTTTTCTTGGATTTATGGCCTATAGTACACGGGTTTTACCGACTTTTTTGTTTTTCGACATTTTATTTATATTTGTAGGGTTTAGGGTTCATGGTTTAGGTTTTATGGTTTATGGTTTTAGGTTTAGCGTTTAGGTAATGTTCTTGCATATGTAGGGAATATTCCTCATTTTTTTTGTTGGATTTATGGCCTATAGTACACGGTTTTTACCGACTTTTTTGTTTTTCAAAATTTTATTTATAATTATAGGGTTTAGGGTTTAGGTTTTAGGGTTTAGGGTTTTAGGTTTAGGGTTTTAGGTTTAGGGTTTAGGTAATGTTCTTGCATATGTAGGGAATATTCCTCATTTTTTTTCTTCGATTTATGGCCTATATAGTACACGGGTTTTACCGACTTTTTTGTTTTTCGACATTTTATTTATATTTGTATGGTTTAGGGTTCATGGTTTAGGTTTTAGGGTTTAGGGTTTAAGGTTTAGGGTTTAGGTAATGTTCTTGCATATGTAGGGAATATTCCTCATTTTTTTTCTTGGATTTATGGCCTATAGTACACGGTTTTTACCGACTTTTTTGTTTTTCGACATTTTATTAGTATTTGTATGGTTTAGGGTTCATGGTTTAGGTTTTAGGGTTTAGGGCTTAAGGTTTAGGGTTTAGGTAATGTTCTTGCATATGTAGGGAATATTCCTCATTTTTTTTCTTCGATTTATGGCCTATAGTACACGGTTTTTACTGACTTTTTTGTTTTTGGACATTTTATTTATATTTGTAGGGTTTAGGGTTCATGGTTTAGGTTTTATGGTTTAGGGTTTTAGGTTTAGGGTCTAGGTAATGTTCTTGCATATGTAGGGAATATTCCTCATTTTTTTTGTTGGATTTATGGCCTATAGTACACGGTTTTTACCGACTTTTTTGTTTTTCGACATTTTATTTATAATTATGGGGTTTAGGGTTTAGGTTTTAGGGTTTAGGGTTTTAGGTTTAGGGTTTAGGTAATGTTCTTGCATATGTAGGGAATATTCCTCATTTTTTTTCTTCGATTTATGGCCTATAGTACACGGGTTTTACCGACTTTTTTGTTTTTCGACATTTTATTTATATTTGTAGGGTTTAGGGCTCATGGTTTAGGTTTTAGGGTTTACGGTTTTAGGTTTAGGGTTTAGGTAATGTTCTTGCATATGTAGGGAATATTCCTCATTTTTTTTCTTCGATTTATGGCCTATATAGTACACGGGTTTTACCGACTTTTTTGTTTTTCGACATTTTATTTATATTTGTATGGTTTAGGGTTCATGGTTTAGGTTTTAGGGTTTAGGGTTTAAGGTTTAGGGTTTAGGTAATGTTCTTGCATATGTAGGGAATATTCCTCATTTTTTTTCTTGGATTTATGGCCTATAGTACACGGTTTTTACCGACTTTTTTGTTTTTCGACATTTTATTAGTATTTGTATGGTTTAGGGTTCATGGTTTAGGTTTTAGGGTTTAGGGCTTAAGGTTTAGGGTTTAGGTAATGTTCTTGCATATGTAGGGAATATTCCTCATTTTTTTTCTTCGATTTATGGCCTATAGTACACGGTTTTTACCGACTTTTTTGTTTTTCGACATTTTATTTATATTTGTAGGGTTTAGGGTTCATGGTTTAGGTTTTATGGTTTATGGTTTTAGGTTTAGCGTTTAGGTAATGTTCTTGCATATGTAGGGAATATTCCTCATTTTTTTTGTTGGATTTATGGCCTATAGTACACGGTTTTTACCGACTTTTTTGTTTTTCAAAATTTTATTTATAATTATAGGGTTTAGGGTTTAGGTTTTAGGGTTTAGGGTTTTAGGTTTAGGGTTTTAGGTTTAGGGTTTAGGTAATGTTCTTGCATATGTAGGGAATATTCCTCATTTTTTTTCTTCGATTTATGGCCTATATAGTACACGGGTTTTACCGACTTTTTTGTTTTTCGACATTTTATTTATATTTGTATGGTTTAGGGTTCATGGTTTAGGTTTTAGGGTTTAGGGTTTAAGGTTTAGGGTTTAGGTAATGTTCTTGCATATGTAGGGAATATTCCTCATTTTTTTTCTTGGATTTATGGCCTATAGTACACGGTTTTTACCGACTTTTTTGTTTTTCGACATTTTATTAGTATTTGTATGGTTTAGGGTTCATGGTTTAGGTTTTAGGGTTTAGGGCTTAAGGTTTAGGGTTTAGGTAATGTTCTTGCATATGTAGGGAATATTCCTCATTTTTTTTCTTCGATTTATGGCCTATAGTACACGGTTTTTACCGACTTTTTTGTTTTTCGACATTTTATTTATATTTGTAGGGTTTAGGGTTCATGGTTTAGGTTTTATGGTTTAGGGTTTTAGGTTTAGCGTTTAGGTAATGTTCTTGCATATGTAGGGAATATTCCTCTTTTTTTTTGTTGGATTTATGCCCTATAGTACACGGTTTTTACCGACTTTTTTGTTTTTCGACATTTTATTTATAATTATGGGGTTTAGGGTTTAGGTTTTAGGTTTTAGGGTTTTAGGTTTAGGGTTTAGGTAATGTTCTTGCATATGTAGGGAATATTCCTCATTTTTTTTCTTCGATTTATGGCCTATAGTACACGGGTTTTACCGACTTTTTTGTTTTTCGACATTTTATTTATATTTGTAGGGTTTAGGGCTCATGGTTTAGGTTTTAGGGTTTACGGTTTTAGGTTTAGGGTTTAGGTAATGTTCTTGCATATGTAGGGAATATTCCTCATTTTTTTTCTTGGATTTATGGCCTATAGTACACGGGTTTTACCGACTTTTTTGTTTTACGACATTTTATTTATATTTGTATGGTTTAGGGTTCATGGTTTAGGTTTTAGGGTTTAGGGTTTAAGGTTTAGGGTTTAGGTAATGTTCTTGCATATGTAGGGAATATTCCTCATTTTTTTTCTTGGATTTATGGCCTATAGTACACGGTTTTTACCGACTTTTTTGTTTTTCGACATTTATTTATAATTATAGGGATTAGGGTTTATTGTTTAGGGTTTAGGGTTTTAGGTTTAGGGTTTAGGTAATGTTCTTGCATATGTAGGGAATATTCCTCATTTTTTTTCTTCGATTTATGGCCTATAGTACACGGGTTTTACCGACTTTTTTGTTTTTCGACATTTTATTTATATTTGTAGGGTTTAGGGTTCATGGTTTAGGTTTTAGGGTTTACGGTTTTAGGTTTAGGGTTTAGGTAATGTTCTTGCATATGTAGGGAATATTCCTCATTTTTTTTCTTGGATTTATGGCCTATAGTACACGGTTTTTACCGACTTTTTTGTTTTTCGACATTTTATTAGTATTTGTATGGTTTAGGGTTCATGGTTTAGGTTTTAGGGTTTAGGGTTTAAGGTTTAGGGTTTAGGTAATGTTCTTGCATATGTAGGGAATATTCCTCATTTTTTTTCTTCGATTTATGGCCTATAGTACACGGTTTTTACCGACTTTTTTGTTTTTCGACATTTTATTTATATTTGTAGGGTTTAGGGTTCATGGTTTAGGTTTTATGGTTTAGGGTTTTAGGTTTAGCGTTTAGGTAATGTTCTTACATATGTAGGGAATATTCCTCATTTTTTTTGTTGGATTTATGGCCTATAGTACACGGTTTTTACCGACTTTTTTGTTTTTCGACATTTTATTTATAATTATGGGGTTTAGGGTTTAGGTTTTAGGGTTTAGGGTTTTAGGTTTAGGGTTTAGGTAATGTTCTTGCATATGTAGGGAATATTCCTCATTTTTTTTCTTCGATTTATGGCCTATAGTACACGGGTTTTACCGACTTTTTTGTTTTTCGACATTTTATTTATATATGTAGGGTCTAGGGCTCATGGTTTAGGTTTTAGGGTTTACGGTTTTAGGTTTAGGGTTTAGGTAATGTTCTTGCATATGTAGGGAATATTCCTCATTTTTTTTCTTGGATTTATGGCCTATAGTACACGGGTTTTACCGACTTTTTTGTTTTTCGACATTTTATTTATATTTGTAGGGTTTAGGGTTCATGGTTTAGGTTTTATGGTTTAGGGTTTTAGGTTTAGCGTTTAGGTAATGTTCTTGCATATGTAGGGAATATTCCTCATTTTTTTTGTTGGATTTATGGCCTATAGTACACGGTTTTTACCGACTTTTTTGTTTTTCAAAATTTTATTTATAATTATAGGGTTTAGGGTTTAGGTTTTAGGGTTTAGGGTTTTAGGTTTAGGGTTTAGGTAATGTTCTTGCATATGTAGGGAATATTCCTCATTTTTTTTCTTCGATTTATGGCCTATATAGTACACGGTTTTTACCGACTTTTTTGTTTTTCGACATTTTATTTATATTTGTATGGTTTAGGGTTCATGGTTTAGGTTTTAGGGTTTAGGGTTTAAGGTTTAGGGTTTAGGTAATGTTCTTGCATATGTAGGGAATATTCCTCATTTTTTTTCTTGGATTTATGGCCTATAGTACACGGTTTTTACCGACTTTTTTGTTTTTCGACATTTTATTAGTATTTGTATGGTTTAGGGTTCATGGTTTAGGTTTTAGGGTTTAGGGCTTAAGGTTTAGGGTTTAGGTAATGTTTTTGCATATGTAGGGAATATTCCTCATTTTTTTTCTTCGATTTATGGCCTATAGTACACGGTTTTTACCGACTTTTTTGTTTTTCGACATTTTATTTATATTTGTAGGGTTTAGGTTTCATGGTTTAGGTTTTATGGTTTAGGGTTTTAGGTTTAGCGTTTAGGTAATGTTCTTGCATATGTAGGGAATATTCCTCTTTTTTTTTGTTGGATTTATGGCCTATAGTACACGGTTTTTACCGACTTTTTTGTTTTTCGACATTTTATTTATAATTATGGGGTTTAGGGTTTAGGTTTTAGGGTTTAGGGTTTTAGGTTTAGGGTTTAGGTAATGTTCTTGCATATGTAGGGAATATTCCTCATTTTTTTTCTTCGATTTATGGCCTATAGTACACGGGTTTTACCGACTTTTTTGTTTTTCGACATTTTATTTATATTTGTAGGGTTTAGGGCTCATGGTTTAGGTTTTAGGGTTTACGGTTTTAGGTTTAGGGTTTAGGTAATGTTCTTGCATATGTAGGGAATATTCCTCATTTTTTTCTTGGATTTATGGCCTATAGTACACGGGTTTTACCGACTTTTTTGTTTTACGACATTTTATTTATATTTGTATGGTTTAGGGTTCATGGTTTAGGTTTTAGGGTTTAGGGTTTAAGGTTTAGGGTTTAGGTAATGTTCTTGCATATGTAGGGAATATTCCTCATTTTTTTTCTTGGATTTATGGCCTATAGTACACGGTTTTTACCGACTTTTTTGTTTTTCGACATTTTATTAGTATTTGTATGGTTTAGGGTTCATGGTTTAGGTTTTAGGGTTTAGGGCTTAAGGTTTAGGGTTTAGGTAATGTTCTTGCATATGTAGGGAATATTCCTCATTTTTTTTCTTCGATTTATGGCCTATAGTACACGGTTTTTACCGACTTTTTTGTTTTTCGACATTTTATTTATATTTGTGGGGTTTAGGGTTCATGGTTTAGGTTTTATTGTTTAGGGTTTTAGGTTTAGCGTTTAGGTAATGTTCTTGCATATGTAGGGAATATTCCTCTTTTTTTTTGTTGGATTTATGGCCTATAGTACACGGTTTTTACCGACTTTTTTGTTTTTCGACATTTTATTTATAATTATGGGGTTTAGGGTTTAGGTTTTAGGGTTTAGGGTTTTAGGTTTAGGGTTTAGGTAATGTTCTTGCATATGTAGGGAATATTCCTCATTTTTTTTCTTCGATTTATGGCCTATAGTACACGGGTTTTACCGACTTTTTTGTTTTTCGACATTTTATTTATATTTGTAGGGTTTAGGGCTCATGGTTTAGGTTTTAGGGTTTACGGTTTTAGGTTTAGGGTTTAGGTAATGTTCTTGCATATGTAGGGAATATTCCTCATTTTTTTTCTTGGATTTATGGCCTATAGTACACGGGTTTTACCGACTTTTTTGTTTTACGACATTTTATTTATATTTGTATGGTTTAGGGTTCATGGTTTAGGTTTTAGGGTTTAGGGTTTAAGGTTTAGGGTTTAGGTAATGTTCTTGCATATGTAGGGAATATTCCTCATTTTTTTTCTTGGATTTATGGCCTATAGTACACGGTTTTTACCGACTTTTTTGTTTTTCGACATTTATTTATAATTATAGGGATTAGGGTTTAGGGTTTAGGGTTTAGGGTTTTAGGTTTAGGGTTTAGGTAATGTTCTTGCATATGTAGGGAATATTCCTCATTTTTTTTCTTCGATTTATGGCCTATAGTACACGGGTTTTACCGACTTTTTTGTTTTTCGACATTTTATTTATATTTGTAGGGTTTAGGGTTCATGGTTTAGGTTTTAGGGTTTACGGTTTTAGGTTTAGGGTTTAGGTAATGTTCTTGCATATGTAGGGAATATTCCTCATTTTTTTTGTTGGATTTATGGCCTATAGTACACGGTTTTTACCGACTTTTTTGTTTTTCGACATTTTATTAGTATTTGTATGGTTTAGGGTTCATGGTTTAGGTTTTAGGGTTTAGGGTTTAAGGTTTAGGGTTTAGGTAATGTTCTTGCATATGTAGGGAATATTCCTCATTTTTTTTCTTCGATTTATGGCCTATAGTACACGGTTTTTACCGACTTTTTTGGTTTTTCGACATTTTATTTATATTTGTAGGGTTTAGGGTTCATGGTTTAGGTTTTATGGTTTAGGGTTTTAGGTTTAGCGTTTAGGTAATGTTCTTACATATGTAGGGAATATTCCTCATTTTTTTTCTTGGATTTATGGCCTATAGTACACGGTTTTTACCGACTTTTTTGTTTTTCGACATTTGATTTATAATTATAGGGTTTAGGGTTTAGGTTTTAGGGTTTAGGGTTTTAGGTTTAGGGTTTAGGTAATGTTCTTGCATATGTAGGGAATACTCCTCATTTTTTTTCTTCGATTTATGGCCTATATAGTACACGGGTTTTACCGACTTTTTTGTTTTTCGACATTTTATTTATATTTGTATGGTTTAGGGTTTATGGTTTAGGTTTTAGGGTTTAGGGTTTAAGGTTTAGGGTTTAGGTAATGTTCTTGCATATGTAGGGAATATTCCTCATTTTTTTTCTTCGATTTATGGCCTATAGTGCACGGTTTTTACCGACTTTTTTGTTTTTCGACATTTTATTTATATTTGTAGGGTTTAGGGTTCATGGTTTAGGTTTTATGGTTTGGGGTTTTAGGTTTAGCGTTTAGGTAATGTTCTTGCATATGTAGGGAATATTCCTCATTTTTTTTGTTGGATTTATGGCCTATAGTACACGGTTTTTACCGACTTTTTTGTTTTTCGACATTTTATTTATAATTATGGGGTTTAGGGTTTAGGTTTTAGGGTTTAGGGTTTTAGGTTTAGGGTTTAGGTAATGTTCTTGCATATGTAGGGAATATTCCTCATTTTTTTTCTTCGATTTATGGCCTATAGTACACGGGTTTTACCGACTTTTTTGTTTTTCGACATTTTATTTATATTTGTAGGGTTTAGGGCTCATGGTTTAGGTTTTAGGGTTTACGGTTTTAGGTTTAGGGTTTAGGTAATGTTCTTGCATATGTAGGGAATATTCCTCATTTTTTTTCTTGGATTTATGGCCTATAGTACAGGGGTTTTACCGACTTTTTTGTTTTACGACATTTTATTTATATTTGTATGGTTTAGGGTTCATGGTTTAGGTTTTAGGGTTTAGGGTTTTAGGTTTAGGGTTTAGGTAATGTTCTTGCATATGTAGGGAATATTCCTCATTTTTTTTCTTCGATTTATGGCCTATAGTACACGGGTTTTACCGACTTTTTTGTTTTTCGACATTTTATTTATATTTGTAGGGTTTAGGGTTCATGGTTTAGGTTTTAGGGTTTACGGTTTTAGGTTTAGGGTTTAGGTAATGTTCTTGCATATGTAGGGAATATTCCTCATTTTTTTTGTTGGATTTATGGCCTATAGTACACGGTTTTTACCGACTTTTTTGTTTTTCGACATTTTATTAGTATTTGTATGGTTTAGGGTTCATGGTTTAGGTTTTAGGGTTTAGGGTTTAAGGTTTAGGGTTTAGGTAATGTTCTTGCATATGTAGGGAATATTCCTCATTTTTTTTCTTCGATTTATGGCCTATAGTACACGGTTTTTACCGACTTTTTTGGTTTTTCGACATTTTATTTATATTTGTAGGGTTTAGGGTTCATGGTTTAGGTTTTATGGTTTAGGGTTTTAGGTTTAGCGTTTAGGTAATGTTCTTACATATGTAGGGAATATTCCTCATTTTTTTTCTTGGATTTATGGCCTATAGTACACGGTTTTTACCGACTTTTTTGTTTTTCGACATTTGATTTATAATTATAGGGTTTAGGGTTTAGGTTTTAGGGTTTAGGGTTTTAGGTTTAGGGTTTAGGTAATGTTCTTGCATATGTAGGGAATACTCCTCATTTTTTTTCTTCGATTTATGGCCTATATAGTACACGGGTTTTACCGACTTTTTTGTTTTTCGACATTTTATTTATATTTGTATGGTTTAGGGTTTATGGTTTAGGTTTTAGGGTTTAGGGTTTAAGGTTTAGGGTTTAGGTAATGTTCTTGCATATGTAGGGAATATTCCTCATTTTTTTTCTTCGATTTATGGCCTATAGTGCACGGTTTTTACCGACTTTTTTGTTTTTCGACATTTTATTTATATTTGTAGGGTTTAGGGTTCATGGTTTAGGTTTTATGGTTTGGGGTTTTAGGTTTAGCGTTTAGGTAATGTTCTTGCATATGTAGGGAATATTCCTCATTTTTTTTGTTGGATTTATGGCCTATAGTACACGGTTTTTACCGACTTTTTTGTTTTTCGACATTTTATTTATAATTATGGGGTTTAGGGTTTAGGTTTTAGGGTTTAGGGTTTTAGGTTTAGGGTTTAGGTAATGTTCTTGCATATGTAGGGAATATTCCTCATTTTTTTTCTTCGATTTATGGCCTATAGTACACGGGTTTTACCGACTTTTTTGTTTTTCGACATTTTATTTATATTTGTAGGGTTTAGGGCTCATGGTTTAGGTTTTAGGGTTTACGGTTTTAGGTTTAGGGTTTAGGTAATGTTCTTGCATATGTAGGGAATATTCCTCATTTTTTTTCTTGGATTTATGGCCTATAGTACAGGGGTTTTACCGACTTTTTTGTTTTACGACATTTTATTTATATTTGTATGGTTTAGGGTTCATGGTTTAGGTTTTAGGGTTTAGGGTTTTAGGTTTAGGGTTTAGGTAATGTTCTTGCATATGTAGGGAATATTCCTCATTTTTTTTCTTCGATTTATGGCCTATAGTACACGGGTTTTACCGACTTTTTTGTTTTTCGACATTTTATTTATATTTGTAGGGTTTAGGGTTCATGGTTTAGGTTTTAGGGTTTACGGTTTTAGGTTTAGGGTTTAGGTAATGTTCTTGCATATGTAGGGAATATTCCTCATTTTTTTTGTTGGATTTATGGCCTATAGTACACGGTTTTTACCGACTTTTTTGTTTTTCGACATT
>OY987220.1:21743488-21748488 GCA_963920805.1 Primula vulgaris
TTTTGTTTTTCGACATTTTATTTATATTTGTAGGGTTTAGGGTTCATGGTTTAGGTTTTAGGGTCTACGGTTTTAGGTTTAGGGTTTAGGTAATGTTCTTGCATATGTAGGGAATATTCCTCATTTTTTTTCTTGGATTTATGGCCTATAGTACACGGTTTTTACCGACTTTTTTGTTTTTCGACATTTTATTAGTATTTGTATGGTTTAGGGTTCATGGTTTAGGTTTTAGGGTTTAGGGTTTAAGGTTTAGGGTTTAGGTAATGTTCTTGCATATGTAGGGAATATTCCTCATTTTTTTTCTTGGATTTATGGCCTATAGTACACGGTTTTTAACGACTTTTTTGTTTTTCGACATTTATTTATAATTATAGGGATTAGGGTTTAGGGTTTAGGGTGTAGGGTTTTAGGTTTAGGGTTTAGGTAATGTTCTTGCATATGTAGGGAATATTCCTCATTTTTTTTCTTCGATTTATGGCCTATAGTACACGGGTTTTACCGACTTTTTTGTTTTTCGACATTTTATTTATATTTGTAGGGTTTAGGGTTCATGGTTTAGGTTTTAGGGTCTACGGTTTTAGGTTTAGGGTTTAGGTAATGTTCTTGCATATGTAGGGAATATTCCTTATTTTTTTTCTTGGATTTATGGCCTATAGTACACGGTTTTTACCGACTTTTTTGTTTTTCGACATTTTATTAGTATTTGTATGGATTAGGGTTCATGGTTTAGGTTTTAGGGTTTAGGGTTTAAGGTTTAGGGTTTAGGTAATGTTCTTGCATATGTAAGGAATATTCCTCATTTTTTTTCTTCGATTTATGGCCTATAGTACACGGTTTTTACCGACTTTTTTGTTTTTCGACATTTTATTTATATTTGTAGGGTTTAGGGTTCATGGTTTAGGTTTTATGGTTTAGGGTTTTAGGTTTAGCGTTTAGGTAATGTTCTTACATATGTAGGGAATATTCCTCATTTTTTTTGTTGGATTTATGGCCTATAGTACACGGTTTTTACCGACTTTTTTGTTTTTCGACATTTGATTTATAATTATAGGGTTTAGGGTTTAGGGTTTAGGGTTTAGGGTTTTAGGTTTAGGGTTTAGGTAATGTTCTTGCATATGTAGGGAATATTCCTCATTTTTTTTCTTCGATTTATGGCCTATATAGTACACGGGTTTTACCGACTTTTTTGTTTTTCGACATTTTATTTATATTTGTATGGTTTAGGGTTCATGGTTTAGGTTTTAGGATTTAGGGTTTAAGGTTTAGGGTTTAGGTAATGTTCTTGCATATGTAGGGAATATTCCTCATTTTTTTTCTTGGATTTATGGCCTATAGTACACGTTTTTTACCGACTTTTTTGTTTTTCGACATTTTATTAGTATTTGTATGGTTTAGGGTTCATGGTTTAGGTTTTAGGGTTTAGGGTTTAAGGTTTAGGGTTTAGGTAATGTTCTTGCATATGTAGGGAATATTCCTCATTTTTTTTCTTCGATTTATGGCCTATAGTACACGGTTTTTACCGACTTTTTTGTTTTTCGACATTTTATTTATATTTGTAGGATTTAGGGTTCATGGTTTAGGTTTTATGTTTTAGGGTTTTAGGTTTAGCGTTTAGGTAATGTTCTTGCATATGTAGGGAATATTCCTCATTTTTTTTGTTGGATTTATGGCCTATAGTACACGGGTTTTACCGACTTTTTTGTTTTTCGACATTTTATTTATATTTGTAGGGTTTAGGGCTCATAGTTTAGGTTTTAGGGTTTACGGTTTTAGGTTTAGGGTTTAGGTAATGTTCTTGCATATGTAGGGAATATTCCTCATTTTTTTTCTTGGATTTATGGCCTATAGTACACGGGTTTTACCGACTTTTTTGTTTTTCGACATTTTATTTATATTTGTAGGGTTTAGGGTTCATGGTTTAGGTTTTATGGTTTAGGGTTTTAGGTTTAGCGTTTAGGTAATGTTCTTGCATATGTAGGGAATATTCCTCATTTTTTTTGTTGGATTTATGGCCTATAGTAAACGGTTTTTACCGACTTTTTTGTTTTTCAAAATTTTATTTATAATTATAGGGTTTAGGGTTTAGGTTTTAGGGTTTAGGGTTTTAGGTAATGTTCTTGCATATGTAGGGAATATTCCTCATTTTTTTTCTTCGATTTATGGCCTATAGTACACGGGTTTTACCGACTTTTTCGTTTTTCGACATTTTATTTATATTTGTAGGGTTTAGGGCTCATGGTTTAGGTTTTAGGGTTTACGGTTTTAGGTTTAGGGTTTAGGTAATGTTCTTGCATATGTAGGGAATATTCCTCATTTTTTTTCTTGGATTTATGGCCTATAGTACACGGGTTTTACCGACTTTTTTGTTCTACGACATTTTATTTATATTTGTATGGTTTAGGGTTCATGGTTTAGGTTTTAGGGTTTAGGGTTTAAGGTTTAGGGTTTAGGTAATGTTCTTGCATATGTAGGGAATATTCCTCATTTTTTTTCTTGGATTTATGGCCTATAGTACACGGTTTTTACCGACTTTTTTGTTTTTCGACATTTATTTATAATTATAGGGATTAGGGTTTAGGGTTTAGGGTTTTAGGTTTAGGGTTTAGGTAATGTTCTTGCATATGTAGGGAATATTCCTCATTTTTTTTCTTCGATTTATGGCCTATAGTACACGGGTTTTACCGACTTTTTTGTTTTTCGACATTTTATTTATATTTGTAGGGTTTAGGGTTCATGGTTTAGGTTTTAGGGTCTACGGTTTTAGGTTTAGGGTTTAGGTAATGTTCTTGCATATGTAGGGAATATTCCTCATTTTTTTTCTTGGATTTATGGCCTATAGTACACGGTTTTTACCGACTTTTTTGTTTTTCGACATTTTATTAGTATTTGTATGGTTTAGGGTTCATGGTTTAGGTTTTAGGGTTTAGGGTTTAAGGTTTAGGGTTTAGGTAATGTTCTTGCATATGTAGGGAATATTCCTCATTTTTTTTCTTGGATTTATGGCCTATAGTACACGGTTTTTAACGACTTTTTTGTTTTTCGACATTTATTTATAATTATAGGGATTAGGGTTTAGGGTTTAGGGTGTAGGGTTTTAGGTTTAGGGTTTAGGTAATGTTCTTGCATATGTAGGGAATATTCCTCATTTTTTTTCTTCGATTTATGGCCTATAGTACACGGGTTTTACCGACTTTTTTGTTTTTCGACATTTTATTTATATTTGTAGGGTTTAGGGTTCATGGTTTAGGTTTTAGGGTCTACGGTTTTAGGTTTAGGGTTTAGGTAATGTTCTTGCATATGTAGGGAATATTCCTCATTTTTTTTCTTGGATTTATGGCCTATAGTACACGGTTTTTACCGACTTTTTTGTTTTTCGACATTTTATTAGTATTTGTATGGTTTAGGGTTCATGGTTTAGGTTTTAGGGTTTAGGGTTTAAGGTTTAGGGTTTAGGTAATGTTCTTGCATATGTAGGGAATATTCCTCATTTTTTTTCTTCGATTTATGGCCTATAGTACACGGTTTTTACCGACTTTTTTGTTTTTCGACATTTTATTTATATTTGTAGGGTTTAGGGTTCATGGTTTAGGTTTTATGGTTTAGGGTTTTAGGTTTAGCGTTTAGGTAATGTTCTTACATATGTAGGGAATATTCCTCATTTTTTTTGTTGGATTTATGGCCTATAGTACACGGTTTTTACCGACTTTTTTGTTTTTCGACATTTGATTTATAATTATAGGGTTTAGGGTTTAGGGTTTAGGGTTTAGGGTTTTAGGTTTAGGGTTTAGGTAATGTTCTTGCATATGTAGGGAATATTCCTCATTTTTTTTCTTCGATTTATGGCCTATATAGTACACGGGTTTTACCGACTTTTTTGTTTTTCGACATTTTATTTATATTTGTATGGTTTAGGGTTCATGGTTTAGGTTTTAGGATTTAGGGTTTAAGGTTTAGGGTTTAGGTAATGTTCTTGCATATGTAGGGAATATTCCTCATTTTTTTTCTTGGATTTATGGCCTATAGTACACGTTTTTTACCGACTTTTTTGTTTTTCGACATTTTATTAGTATTTGTATGGTTTAGGGTTCATGGTTTAGGTTTTAGGGTTTAGGGTTTAAGGTTTAGGGTTTAGGTAATGTTCTTGCATATGTAGGGAATATTCCTCATTTTTTTTCTTCGATTTATGGCCTATAGTACACGGTTTTTACCGACTTTTTTGTTTTTCGACATTTTATTTATATTTGTAGGATTTAGGGTTCATGGTTTAGGTTTTATGTTTTAGGGTTTTAGGTTTAGCGTTTAGGTAATGTTCTTGCATATGTAGGGAATATTCCTCATTTTTTTTGTTGGATTTATGGCCTATAGTACACGGGTTTTACCGACTTTTTTGTTTTTCGACATTTTATTTATATTTGTAGGGTTTAGGGCTCATAGTTTAGGTTTTAGGGTTTACGGTTTTAGGTTTAGGGTTTAGGTAATGTTCTTGCATATGTAGGGAATATTCCTCATTTTTTTTCTTGGATTTATGGCCTATAGTACACGGGTTTTACCGACTTTTTTGTTTTTCGACATTTTATTTATATTTGTAGGGTTTAGGGTTCATGGTTTAGGTTTTATGGTTTAGGGTTTTAGGTTTAGCGTTTAGGTAATGTTCTTGCATATGTAGGGAATATTCCTCATTTTTTTTGTTGGATTTATGGCCTATAGTAAACGGTTTTTACCGACTTTTTTGTTTTTCAAAATTTTATTTATAATTATAGGGTTTAGGGTTTAGGTTTTAGGGTTTAGGGTTTTAGGTTTAGGGTTTTAGGTAATGTTCTTGCATATGTAGGGAATATTCCTCATTTTTTTTCTTCGATTTATGGCCTATAGTACACGGGTTTTACCGACTTTTTTGTTTTTCGACATTTTATTTATATTTGTAGGGTTTAGGGCTCATGGTTTAGGTTTTAGGGTTTACGGTTTTAGGTTTAGGGTTTAGGTAATGTTCTTGCATATGT